>QVNW01001561.1:0-34746 GCA_014825475.1 Pseudomyrmex flavicornis
ACTGATTTGAAAGGACGCAGTCCCTTTGTAGGTAGAAGCGTGAAATTCGAGGGGAGAAAACGGCAGTTATACGATATTATAAGTTTGAACCATCTCCTTGTGAACCATTTTGCCAAATTCCGACTTTTAAAATCTCTATATGTAACCGCTCATAACTCCTTATCTATTAAAGATAAAGTGGTTGTCATAAGACCGTTTTGTCTTATCTCGTTCAGATCTACAACTTTTGTCTGAACTATTGTGCCAAAATTATAGAAGTCTGTGACACGTACATACATACATGTTAATGAAATAGTAAAGTAACATATTTTATGTAAGACTCTTATAACTCTCTTATAAATATATATATTTTAGATCTTTATATATAAACACATGTACATTTTTATGCTTATTATAAAATATCAGTTTGAAGAAAGGTGTAACAGATCTCACAATATATCTTTTTTTTTAAGGCAGTTACATTCCAGGAACACTTTCTCTCTCTCTCTCTGTATTATTATATAATATGATAAAATGTAAACTTTGTTTTTTATTATGAATAGAGTGTCTTTTCCATCCATTCTTCCATCGTAAAAGTAGCCGTGTTGGTTTGATCCGGATCTCTCTCTCTGAAAATATCTGCAACAATAATGTAGCGGATATTATTTTCAATATATTGTTACATGTTCATGCGCAGAAAATACGGATATCAAGTGATATTTTTACTTACCGAACATTGTTTTAAGCCTGACGGCGCACATTATATAATCGTCGAAAGTAATTTTGCCGTCTTTGGTGCCGTAACGATGAACCAAAATATTAAGAATGTGATTATTTAAGCGATACCCGGCGCTATTTAAGGCCTGTCTCAATTCAAATGCACTTAGGTATCCCGATTCATCTTTATCGTACAGTTTGAAAACGGCCTGAAACATTAATTTCAGTCACATGTTATATATATTTATATAAAAACGCAAAATTTAAAACACAAAGCATACAAAATTGTTCAAGAAACTGCAGGAAGGATGCGATAGTTACCCTCCACTTTCTGATGTCGTTCCACAGAGTTTTGAATTCCTCAAAACCAAGTTTGCCAGAGTGATCTGCATCTAACATAGCAACCATACTGCGACATATATCTTTACTGAATCCTCTATCGTGCGTTTCTGCAATTTAAAGAAATGTAACATTAATTATTAGTCATTCTTCCTTCGTATACCATCTTGTTACGAGATTGTCTTCTCGAAAACCTTATTTGAAAAGTTTTTCAGATTCTGTTCTATCATATAAAAACTTAAAAGCAAGAACTTAATAAATTGTGTGAAACATGATATATAGATTTTAAACGAGCAGTGTGATAAATCTAAGCGACTTGTTAATATCTCACCAACCTGTTAATCGAGGAAGCATGGTTTTAATAAGATCAGAGCAGAGTAGGTATTTGATTAGATTCGCTCTTTACAAAGCATTAAACTTTTTTTAAAGATATTAACTCTCTTGCTAACGTCACTTCATTGCACAAGTAACGACGATGCTGTATTTTCACATATATTAACGCAACAACAATAGAAACAAATAAACGAACAAGGTCAGTTGTGAGAATGACAAATGATAAAACAACTCTGCAGTAGAGTAGTTGTCTTACCTACGGGTTTATTGTACTGTTCATTACTACAAACAATGCCACACAGCAATGAGATGATAGTGTTGACAAACGAACCATTTTCTTCAACGGTTTCGGGAGCCTCGCTATGCGCCAACTGCGGTAGTTCTACCCGTAACATACAGCTACATGTTATCATCGCGTTTTACACAAATACACTTGGGCTTTAAGAATCCGCAACAATCCGAAAAGCACAGCAAATATTTAGTTAAAATAAAGTAATCAAAGCTTAAACTCTCCTCTCTCTTTCTCCAATTTGCATTTGTGTGAATAACTTCTTCAACAATTATCAGATAATAAATAGTTTTTCTTAAATTTTCGTGTATGTGTATTATACATATGTGCACAATATATATTTTATTTATGTAATAAAACAAGTGGATTATATATACAGTCATGTAACTGATTGAAAAGTTCCTGATTAATTTAAGTAAAGAAATTTTAATCCCAATTTATATGTAAACATATATTTGATCTTTGAATTCTATTAATTGATGAATTTCTATAAAATTATTTATAAGAATCCCAAATGTAATTATGTACTTTGTAATTAAATGTATTTTATGTGAATCACAACATGAAAGATAAGCGTGCGACACAACTGATAGAATTGTCAAGATGCGTGCCGAGCAAAATAAAATAATTTTAACGAACTAACATAAAGAGCAATAGATTGCACAGCTATCATAAAAGTTAAAATAATATAGTGACAATATAAATGTATATTAACTACTATCTGTAATAAAAATACTACAGTGATTAGTTGTATAAGCGTGATTTTTTATATGATGCAAAAAGATTGTCAGAAAGAGTGAGTATTTAAGCAGAACACATGACAAAACGTACTACGAAGCAAAAAGCTTTATAAAACTTGATATTGCTACAATCTATTTATATACCTTTTCTCATGGCAAAATCTAAAATATCTTTAAGTTCCATCCAGTCTACCTCTAAATCATCGCCAGCAAGTTTCTTAAAGAATTCTCGGACTTTCTCTGTGTTGCGGTCTGGTTCTGGCTCGTCGCGAACCTAAAAATAACATACGTATAAGTCAATATTTTTTATTATTAAAACAAAAAACCATCTTTCATTATTTTCTTTTACATAATTCACGTTTTTTTTGTTTTGCAGTAGTTTTCAAGTCTTTTGATTCGTCGATTGCATCTGCAGTTATATCAGAATTATAAATGTCAAAATGAGATATTAAACAAATTTTATTTTTGTCATGCAAGTAAAAAACCAAACTGAGTTTGTTTATGTATACCACCACCGATATTCAATAGCACGATTATTATTCTGCATTAGTAAATAATTCAATCTACGTGTGTGTTGTACATTCCCAAAAATAGACGTGACCAATCGATAAAGGTGTGTAAACATACATACACACACACACACACACACATAAATATACTTACGTTATCTTCATCTTGTTCTTCTTTTTTGCCTGCGGGATTAATTACCTAAAAGCCAAGCGACAGAAACATGCATACGTGATATATTAGTAAGGATATTTAGTTACCAACGTGTGAGTGATTCAAGTAACATTCAGTATTTCACAATCACGTTTCAGACAGAAACCTGTTTCACAAGCATTACTACATTTTTAAGCACGAGAGTTAAGAGCACACATTGCAATGCCAATTATATCATTTATGTTGATTAGCGCAAACCAATTATTAGCAGTACCAATCCATGATTACACTCAAGCTGTGAATGTTGTAAATTACTAGATTATATTGTGCGTTGT
Organism: Pseudomyrmex flavicornis; assembly: GCA_014825475.1. Taxonomy (NCBI): domain Eukaryota; kingdom Metazoa; phylum Arthropoda; class Insecta; order Hymenoptera; family Formicidae; genus Pseudomyrmex; species Pseudomyrmex flavicornis. Next base: position 3,393 of record QVNW01001561.1, read on the forward strand.
GTAGGAAAAAAAAAATTTCTCGCCTTTTGACATCATCCTAAACAGATTAATGTAATTTGCAGCAATTTAGTTGTCCGATGGAAATTTTGCTCGATTATATAATATTTTAATTTGTTTTGTAAGAAAACGTTTTCCGCACCAAAAAAAAAACACTGGTGATTTTAAATTGTTATTGAAACATTTTTGCATATATTTTCTGCTTAGGATTAAACTATTGTCAGCATTATCGCGTAGTGCTTGTTTTCGTTATTTGAATATTCTTAATATACTTCTTACCCTATCATCGACCTCGCCAATACCAACTTGATCGTCGTTTTCTCTGTAAACAAACAAGAAAACATCGATTAAAGATCGACTACACGTGGCATGAGATAAGTCGCTATATATGCGTGCTACGAAAACTTACTCCATATTATTTTTGTTTTCGGAGAAGATTCTCAGCAAGAACTCTCCTTCCTCGTTCGGATCGAAAGTACTTGGAACTATGCAATACACACCCGGTGGTAATTTGAAACGGCAGGTGACCTCCCGTAAGTTTATAAACGCCGGTGAACGGCCAACGGACGCGTTGTATTTGAAGTAGTTAATGTCTAGTGGTTTTGGTAATCTATCGGGATACTGCAACTGTCAATTGAAAACGCGCTTATTAACAAAATCTTCGTTTTGTTGTACTTTTTATGAGTTAAGAAATTTATGCAAGTAAATGTTCTTGTAAGTTACACTTTGATACACACGTGATATATCGCAAACCCGATGGTAAGGCAATCGGCTCCCATTCTCTTTTGCGCTCTTCTGTTTTTCTGCATCAGAGCGACGATTACGGTGCACTTGTCGTCGTCATCGTCTGGATATTCTAGCGTGATGCGATATTGGGGATTGTGCCAGAAGGTTTCTACACAAGAAATGTTTTGTTTTTGATATTTCAATTCAGAATTATTTTTTTTTTAATCCAAAAAAAATTCAATGTATATATTTTTTACCTAAATAATTTCTACAACCGCCCGCTGTTACTCCGCGCACCCATTCTCCCTCAAACACGCTCATTTCCCAGTGCTTCTTCCCGGCGCTAATATCGCTCGACGTTAGGGAATCGGGATTCAAGTTACATATCTCGAGCTGGGTGAAGTGGCGCGTGAAATCCTGGAATGACATCCAGAACTCGCCGTCCACATCGAAAGTTAGGCCGAGCTCTTCCTTCTCGTGATCGGGAATAAATCTCCATTCCGGTGATCTGATCAAAAACAAACAGAACGCGTGAAATCGCATCAGCGATAAACGTTCAGTAAACAAACAAAGTCACTCACTGATCGCTCCAAGGCCCGTTCCATTCCGCTTCGTTTCCCCACGGATTCCTAAGCCTCAATAGTGGAATGGTACCGTGCTGATTTGGCGTTTGAATCTCCACGTGTTTCACACGGGTGATGCTGTACGCGTGACCGCGTATCAGTCCCTGAGGTGTCTCGGCCTCTATTATGTTCGGATCAGGCTGAAAACATTTACACCCTCAATGACATAAAAGTTTTTGAATAGCTCGAGCGCTTAAAACACGCAATTCACGAAGAAAGAACCAAGTTTTGAACATGGTGCCATAAATTGCACATTTACCTCGATCGAGCAACCCAATAAAGAGCTCCTCTCGTAGGCTTTCAACAGTATGTTGAACAAGTTCGGCGGCGTTTGGTCCATTTGATACATTTCCGTTACGCCGCCGGTGAAATCTTCCATGGCCTCGCAAGTCGTGCCGCCCTTCAGCGCCTCGTACGAACCGTGAAGTTTCGCGTACGCTTTTTCAAGAAGGGCGCTCCAGAATTCGTTGTTCTCGGCCGAGTGAAGATACACCAGTTCCCCGCGACACGTGGGCAATCGATCGTCGATCACCACGTCGACCCATCTGCCATACTGCCAAAACCTGACACCACGTGTGATATATGTTTTATGTGTTTTATAAGTTCGTTCCAACATTTACTGTATTGTAATTACGTTGCTCAGACGACTTGTGACTTCTAAAGAAGTAAACGTTCTTCTTGCATAAATTTGCGAACAAGGACTCGGACGAGGTGTTTGTTTCGCGTGACATTTAAGATCGATGACAAACTTAATTAACAAACACATTGATGTTCGGTGACTAATAAATTCCGACGAACCTGAAGTGAAAGATTCCAGCGTAGTTCTCCTCGAAGCTCTGATCTTCCGGCACCACTTGGAAGAATAGATTCTGATGCATCGTCAAATTCGCTACGGCGGCCAGCAACCAGCAATCTCCCAGTTCTCCTTGCTGAACGTCGAACCTCGAGAAACCCTCCACGAAGAGCTGAGGGTTGTCCGCGATTTCCTGCAGAGCACACAGAACGTTGAGCAATCGCATTGAATCATCTCGTTGAGACACAACATCACTGCAAATTCATCCAACGAAAATCGAGAACAGATTGAGGACTAAAGAAATATCTGACCATCGGTCGCTTCCATTCTATGTATCTGTCCGGTCGGCGGGAAAAGTACAACGACGAATCGTCGGCCGGGAACTCGGGATCCTCGAAGAGCCGTCCCGTGGCCAGGCATTCGCGTCTCAGCGTGTTGAAGTCCTGGACTTCTCCTCGTCTGAAGCCGGATCCTTTCTCCCCTAACTGCGAACATTCAATTTTGCATTTAAATTTTTTAATTCGAGATACGATTTTCTCGATTCGTGTGGATATTGTCTAGTTATTTTAATTTTTCAATTTGTCCTCGAAGAACGCGCGCGAGATCGTTCGAAGAATGTGCCTACGTTGTAGCAGGGCTTTCCGATGTAATTGTTCGTCGTTCGCACGGCGTTTTCCTCGTACAAGATTTTTCTCTGAGACGGACGCTCGTTCAACCTGTTACTCGGCTTCGCGTCCGAATTCGCGGAAGCGAATTCCAATTTGGTGGAGTAAACGGTATTGTTGTTGTTCCCGCTTCCGTCCGTCGTTCTCGCGGACGCGAAATTCGAGCCGATCTTCAGAACCGCAAGACCTTCCTGCATGTAATTAGAGTAGCGACAATTTGTGTAGTTGTTGCGCCGTGGATGCATCTTGACGAATTAATTAAAACGACCACGAGTTTATTAATTTAACGACGCGAGCGGGAGGAAACGCGGTGCGTCGCGTGCGTCGAAAAATCGTTACGTATTCTAGAATTTCTTTGTGGAAAAAAAAAAAAAAAGACTCGTGTATTCACAGAACAAAACGAAAAGCAAAACTGTTCGCGGAGGCGAAGCTTGTTTAAAGTTTTGATACAGTTATCGTCTCTGACAATCGCGTGGTGGAGATAAGTGTACACCGGACGACAACAAACCGCAATTTATATTGCAGTTGCGTTAAGTTTTGATAAGCGGATGCGAATAATACTGCACACACGTAACGAAGTAATAAATCGATAAACAAGGAATACACAAAAGATGCATTTTTTTTTATGAACTTTCTACGAAGAAGAACAAAGCGTGAGACCAAAAGTGTGTCCTTGCGACGTTTTATCTTGCCGCATATCGGTTTTTTTTTCATCAGAAGGGATGATGCATTTCTCTTTAAACTATTAATAAAGAGGACGTCGATTTCCCAGACGACGAGATAAGACGCACAAATACCTGGAATCAATTTCCTACTTGAGAACGAAAGCATCATCATTCTATCTTTATTCCACATTTAATGGCCAGTGAAGATAGGCCGATGCTGCGCGTGTGAACCGAAAATAGGCTGTTGAACGCTGACATCTAAGGCATCATCTTTTTATATCTCGACAAATAACGGCGGGATGTGTTTTTTGTTTAATTTAAATACGCACTTACAACAAAACATTTCGAATTAGATGTAACACTATTGTAACACCAAAGCTACATTTAAGTTAAAGTTGGCATTTCTTTGAAATTGAAGTGTTGTTGAAATTCCACGCGAAATGTAAATCGGAAGTCGCGAGACAAGGATTATGTATAAAACAAATAATAATAAAAATTGAAACGTCTGTTTCGCGTATCTCACCATTTCGACGATGTGTTCTCTCACACAATTGAGGCGAGCTAACTTTGTTTCACGTTTGAAACTTTACAAGTATTATATCACGTACAAAAACCCGTGTCTTTTATATCCTTGTGTGTTGAACAACAAAATATGTATATATTGCACACAACACAATGTGTATACATTAAACACACATTAAGAAAAATCAAGCTAATTTCAGATGCTTGTGACTGATCATTAATGAGCAATGGAAATATGATTCAACATATAAAAATCTAAAGAAGATTAAAAGAATTACTTCTGGTTATATATTTTTAAATATTTTTTAATAGTTAAATAGCGATATTTTTTTGGAAATGATTTCTTTAAATTTATTCTTACAAGGATTCTGTGCAAATAAGCAAAAAGTAGTTATTTAAATTGTTTATTGTATTTCGCATAAAACGAAATATCTGCATTGCGAGAATAGTCTCATTTGAATTGAAGTTTTAGGACGTGTTTTGTTACGTTTCGAGATTTAAATGACATATCAAATTGATTTGTTTGCTCAGCACACGTGAAGAGATGGCATTTGAATACCGTCATGCTCGCGATATGACGCGCATTAACCTAAATTCTATTAATTCTAATGAGCACGTGTCGCGCCAGCACATGATATTGCGTTAATCATACACATTTCTCAATGCAATAGCGTCATTGTTACTGTCATTACATGTTAACGTCATCGAAACGCTACACGCATGCATAAAACGATGTCTGCATGTAGCTCTCAAAACTCGCAACGTCACATCTCGCGAAATAGTTTAATGAGTTAAAAAAAAAAAAAAGTGGAGCATGTGTGTTACGGAATTAATCGGTTTCACATGATTCTCTTTCAGGCAATTCATTTCGCACGCGCAAGCTGTGTGTTACATGAATTTCACGAAAGTAAGTATTAAGCGCAAATTAAGCTTCTACGGAAAAAGTTCGTACTTGGAAGTACGTAATGAAAGAAAGCAGAGAAACAAAGGAAAAACTTGTGTGCTTACAGGAAAAATATCGAGCATTAAAATATATACGTTTTTTTTTTTTTTTTTTAATCTCTTTCAAACACTTATTGCAAATAAGTGTTAATTGCGAACAATTGTTTAAATCTCAACAATTCGAAAAAACTACGAAATGAAATTCGAAGCGTCGCGCGTGAGAACGTCGCAGGTCGGCCAATCGCACGACGGTGCGCAATAACAAAAAATTAAATATGCGTCAATTAACGCGGCGGATGCGGTGAGCTTGTGAGCTTTATCGACTCCCCGTCCTCGATGTGAGACATGCGTACCACTTTGATGTTGAAGAGCGACGGCAGGAATCGTTTGACCTCGACCGCCGCTTTAACGAACAGATCCTCCGCGCCGCCGCCGCCACCGTCGCCGCCGCCGTAACCATAACCTCCGTAATAGCTCATCGTGATCTCGTCTTTGGTCTTTATCGATGTATATTTCACGTCAGATATCTCCGTTCACCATCCGGTCGACAATGTGTGCGAAAACACGAGCGCGGAGCGAACTTTTGCACACCCTCTTCGACGAATGCACGTTGCGAAACCTCGTGCGGATCTGCGACTCTCGCTCGTGAACGTAAAACCGTTACTTCGGCGATCCAGGTCTGCTGAGAGAGAGGAATACACGAGAGCGGGCTTCACCCACCCATGCCTCACCTATATGATACTTTTCCGTCGCTTCCAGGCGTCTCGTGACGCACACGCGGCGGTTGGCTAAACGAATATGCCGCGGACCGGCTGGACCGTGATGACCTTGCAATCGATCGCAAGTGGATTTTACATTTGTCGCGCCACGTATTTCGATAGAAATGCGCTTTACTCGTGCAGTTTCGCGTGACGAGCGACGCAAGGTCGGAAAGACCGCAGACGATGTTGTTCGGCACTGCAAATAAAAAGACCAATTGAGCCGTGAATGAAGATATACGGCGTGGTAAAGTTTTTGTACCGGCAAATTAACGTAGACAATAATGTGCAATACACGCGCGTGTATTGCGATCCGCGGGAAACCATGAAAGACAGTATTATAGTTGCGATGAAATATAAACGGTTTAAATAAGGAAGGCTCTTTACTCACACTTTCAAATAAAATAAAACTCGACTGTAAACGTAGATTTCGTGACGAAGGCAACTGATGAGAGAGCGAGATCTTCACGCGTGAAGCAGCTTCTAAAAAATTTTAATACTTTACAAAAATAATAATAAAACTTTATATTAAAAAACTTTATATAATAATAAAACTTTATATATTATATTATAAAACTACTACTATATTATAAAACTTTATATAATAATAAAACTTTATATTAAAAGATAAGATTTAAACCGAATAAACGCACGATAATTCAATTGAACACGTGAGCCAAAATACAAACGTCAAAATGTATGTGTCATAACTGTCTAAATGACGCATAATATTAGTTTGCGACAATAATTTTCTTCATGTATCGTCAAAACGCTTGATTTGACACAGAGCGCATCTGCATCAGCGTTTGGCCGACCGCCAAGAACGTTGTTATTGTTAATATTTCTTGTATTAATATTTTTCAATATTAATTTAATCATAAAATATTGTTTTTTTTTTTTTACATTTCAGAGAGAAAAAAAATTAAAACTCCCGTAATCTCTCTCTCACGAGAAGTCTCTCTCGCGCGAAATTAAACTTTCACAGAAGAGATTAAAGAGAGAGATTAAAGTATAAGTAAGCGCGCGCAAACACACATCGCCGAGAGACGTCCCGTGAAGATGTAGCGGGACCTAAAAATATATCAAACGAGTTACACATTATTTAAGCTCAGTCACGCGTGCGCGACAAGGCCCGCGTTTGATGTTTCTCAAAAGTGAATTTTAACGATGCGCGCCAGAGATGTTCTGACAAAACAGAATTGTTTTCAAAGACGCGCGGTGATATCTCTCAGATAATCTGTGCGTGTCTCGCTTATTGATCGTTATTTAGTAAACGAAAATACATCCGCAGAATCAAAAGAAGAAAAAGAACATCGAGAGTCACACGTGTGATCCGTGTGTCCTCGAGAAAAATCTCTTTCACTTGTGAAAGAAATTTTTGTACTCGCGCTGTTCGAAATCGCGACAGACAAAAATCGCGAGATGTTGCAATCTCTTGGTCTCGCAGCAATTATATATTGGTATGCCGCACAATCGCGTTGTGCAATATTCCGTTGTTTCAAGAATTATAAATCTGCATAATATTTTGCACAAAAACAAAAAGTGAAAAACAAACAGTACATTGGGTTACATGTTGGTTTTACACTTGTTTGATTTTTTACGATATTGCGTAATTATTGCGTGCGTGTAATGAGAATTGTACAACAGCGATACATACGTGCACGCACACACACACACACACAGCGCAGTAATGATAGCGATACGGAATGACATAATATATAAAGAACCTTGAAAACAGTATTAGCAGGATGGTGCACATCGCCGGAACCAGATAGTCCGCCTCTTAGTGAACGTGTGAGAAGATTATAGTGACCTAACGTCGACCATGCATCTTGTGTCGCTTGTGCTGGATATCTTAACAAACATCGTATTTTGCTTGGGATGTTTTGTTTTTGTAATAAAATGTAGACACACAGCAATATTCTCTTGAAAAAATAATATATAAAAAAATAAATAATACGTGAAAAAAATAATATACATGTTGGAAGAATATATTGAAATTTGAAATAAAAGAGGATCTTATGTACTGAAAAATAGTGTCATTCTTTTATATAAGAAAAAGAGAAAGAGAGGGAGCAAAAAAAAAAAAAAGAACGTATAAATTATAAGAAAAAATACACAATAAATCTTAGAAAAAATCTATACATCTTTATAAAATCTGATAAAGTATATAATAAATCTTAAAAAAAGCACGGTGACAAGAAGAGGAACATCCGTGTTTATTTTGCATGTGACTGTGTTATTCATTTCTATGTAAAATATTACATAGAAATTGAATGTTATTAATGCTTACCCCTTTGCGTATTTATACGTTTTCTGCGGCTTTCCATTCTCTATGATGGTTTTCACATAATAATATGAATAACTGAACATTGTGCTCCGTCTCCGGAGCACACGACGAGAGATCCGCGTGACGTAGAGAAAACTATACAGCTCGCGGAGCGCGAGCAGATTTGCGACACTATTTTTCCCTCGTGCCGCATGTGTTGCGTGTGCACGCGTGTGCGCGTCGGCATTTCGTGTCTCGCCCGTTTATGCTTATCTTGTTCTGCATATTTCTACACGTGTATATGAGAGCGGCGTATATATAGCCGCACTGACGAACAGGGAAATCTCCCGACGCGGTGACAATGTCAGGCTTGCATTTTATTCAGCCGGAATCCTGAAACACGGGGAATATATGTCGGCGAAGTGGCTCGAAATATGATTATGAAGAAATTTAAATTTAAATACTGACATAAATTATTCTTGGGAAAGTGTTTTTGTAATACTCAATGTGTTTGTGCACATGTGTGTACATGGACATACGTGTGTGGCATATGTAATTTTTGGCGCATGATTTTACAGATATACAGGGCCTACATTTTTGCACGCATATATAGTCAAACCCTTCTATTCTCGCCTTCCGTATTCTTGACAAAAGTTTAATATTGTCGCGTTTCCTATAGCCACTTACATAGCCTTCGTGTGCGGAAGTAGAGCCACTCTTTCACGTAAACGTTTTAATAAAATCCTAAATCTCTTATCTTCAATATAACCAAGAAGATTGATGTCTCAACCTGAGGTTTATTAACTCGGCCGATTCAGAACGTCTGTTGCTAATTGACTCCAACAGACAAGATGTGACGTGTACATGTTGAACGTTGCCGCGCTTCAGAATTATATTTCGCCTAGCAATCTGTAGATGGCTCTAACTACAGGCCTGTTCTCACTTGTTCTCTTCAGCTGAACGTTTTGCACTTGCACCGTTCATCTTTCCTCCTTGGCCCTATTCGATTATTACTACTGGCAGTACTGAAAATCTATATAGGTACACGTGACGTATCCTATAGATTTGTCAGTACTGCCAGTATAAATAAAGTGAACAAAGTTCTTTTCTCTTCAAAGTGGAAAGAGACATACCTCATGCTCATGTGGATGTCTGCCGGCGCAACCTCGTGTTTGACTTGTATTGTACTTTTGTGACAAAAATATGTAATTATTAAATATCTACGATAGTAAAAAGATCTCTGTATGTTTATATGATGATATGTGAAAGTTTTTATTGCAAAGTATCAAAATGAAATTGATCGAGAAAACTGACAATTCTCTTGACGTAAACATTAATAACCTGGTCGATCTGGACGATTTAATTGTAACAAGAAAAAGTGGCGGTAGTATAATTGAGCAACGACCGCTTTTCTCGAATAGTGGAGAGTGAGTTCGCTAAGTGTTCTGCTATTTCACTTATCACAGTTTCTCAAAAATAATTTATTGAGTAGATCTAGAGTTGCACATACGTATGTAACGTGAGATCATGTCTTTTTTTTTTTTTCAGAACATTGTACATAACACGGAAGAATGTTATAAAGGTGTACAGCACGCAAACGGGAGACTTTGTGCAAGAGTTTGAACCCTCAAGTTACAAAATTGCCAAATTACTAATACATCCTGTTAATGTTAACTGTATTATTGGTTGTACTGAGAATGGGGAATTGAATTTTTGGGATTGTCAAAGTGGCATCATCACCAGAAAACTGGTAAAGTTTTCACTTAAGCATAGATTTTTTAAATTACTTTCATTTGCAGGCATTACTTATGTACATCAATGATATTTTTGCAGCAATTGACATCTATAGCACAGCATAAAGCAAAGATCAAAACTTTCCACATTGTGAAGTACAAACTGCCTCATGGAAACGAAATATGCCAGGCACTAATAACTCATCTATCCACCTGTGAAAGATATCCATTGAAGATATACATACTTTTGTTTAATATAGAAACTGGAATGTGCATGAAGTCGATACATCTTTTGTGAGAAATGTTTTAACAAGTTTTTTTTCTGATATTTCTTGCTAAGTTTTTATATTCTTATTAATTGCTTGTTCTTTCAGCGTGGATTCTCAGAAATATTACATTGATGTAATTGGAAATTATGGGGACAATTTGGTGGCACTTGTATCCGAGGCAGATTTACATATATTGAATCCTGCTAGAAATTTAGTTGATAAAATGTAAGATATAAATAAGTTATATATATTTAAAAACACACAGTGTTTGTGTGTGTGTGTGTGTGTATATATAAAAGTTCTAAATATCTAATATATTTTAAATACGTAATATCAAAAATATAGACACAAGACCGGTAGTTACCTCACGAGCAGATTTCCTACTTGTATAGCTGGTCATCCGGAAGAAGAATGTGTTGCCATAGGAGACTCAAGTGGTCGTATAGTAGTGTGGAGAAGTTTATTTCAAACCAGACCGTATACAGCAGTTTTTCATTGGCATACATTGTCAGTTACAGAAATAGCGTTCAGCAAATCAGGTAAAAATACATGCTATATATTTTTAAAAATTTACAAAATATCAAAAATGTAAATACACTTGGTATTTATATAGGTGGCCATATGTACAGCGGTGGTGGTGAGTGCGTGCTGGTAAAATGGACTTTAGCTAATCCTCATTATAAATCTTTCCTCCCGCGATTACCAGCTCCTATCAAACATCTTACAATCGCACCCGACAACTTGTATGTAGCTGTGTCGACTTTAGATAACGGTAAAACTTTATCACTTTCTGTAAAGTTCAAGTCTTTTACAATAACGAAAAATTTGTTTAATTGCATTCTTTTGATTTGTTTCGCGACAGGTATCATTATAGTAAATCCTCAAAAAAAATTGACTTCGGTGATACAACACTTCACGTGGGGTGGTGTTCTTTCGTCCAAAGATCTGTTTCCCGCGGGACTTGTTGTCGATCCAAGAACAGGTAGTCTCGTTCTGAACAGTCGTACTGGACACGTACAATTTTACAACACTCACACAAAGACTCTGATGTACAACGTAAGTAAAGTAATGCATTTCACGGATATATAATGATATAAAAAAGCATGCAACTAGAAATAATAGACAATACAATTATGCAATAAACACTTTTCAGATTAATATAACTGCGCAAAATTTTTTGACTCAAGAACGCGACGTGATTATTGTAAATACGGAGGTTACAAAAATAGCAGTAAATCACGATGGCATGTGGATGGCAACAGTAGAGGAACGTAACGACAAAGTTTCGTCGATAGAAATCAGACTGAAATTTTGGACGTACGATCTGAAGAAGCAAATGTAAGAGATAGAGAGACTGTGTGAATCTATCGTTACACATTGTTGATTTTGTTTGCGATATTAACGTGTGATATTTTGCGCGACATCGATATATATGTTGCAGATTTAAATTGAATACATCTATCGAACTACCTCACGAAGACGGAGTGAACGCACTGAGTTTTCAACCAGCTACCGCATTTGACGATGGGGAATGGTTGGCTGTGACCACAGGCAAGGATAAGAGATTCAAATTGTGGAATCTAGCAAAGTCCACAGAAAGTACGTAGTCATCAAGTCGTTTATTTTTCGCTCCTTTCGTTTATTTTGCAAAAACAAAATAAAAGTTTTATTAAAATATGGCGGAAAATATATGCGTTATTATTCGGCAAATTACATTTGTTGCAGAAGAGACGAAACACTGGTGTTGTTACGGAGTGGGAGACTATCGCAATCTACCTGCTACAGATGCGGGTTTCTCACCCGATGGCTCGTTACTGGCTATCGGTTTTCATTCTACCTTAACTATATGGATACCTGAAACCTGCGAATTAAAGTGTAATCTTACGCATTCTCAATACGACTATCCGATCAAGTAAGTCGGAGTATACCATATAAAATATTCTAGCAGCAAAGGAATGGCCAATAAGAGGTAAAACACCAGATCTTCGGTGCCTATAAGACCCAAATTTGGGGTCGAAACGTTTGTTAAGTTATATAAAATAAAGAAGTTAATTGACCCGAAGATCTGGTGTTTTACCTCTTATTGGCCATTCTTTTGCTGCTGTGATATTTCAAGAGAAAAGATTATTGAAGTTAAAAGATTCTAGTTATCGATACAGCTTTTGCTAAAGCTAGATACGGGAAAGAATTGCATTCTTGAAATGCATAATTTTATATTGTTACAATTTTGCATTGTTTGCTATAGACGAGTGGAATTCGGTAAACACGAGGCCTGTCATCTTGTGGTAGTCGCGTCCCAACAGCACATAACCGTTTGGAATGTCTTAACTCTCGCTATTATCTGGAGCGTTCCGTTGAACGTCGTCAGTCTCACGTACGACCCGAAATCTACGTACATGGCAGCACTTACATCTGACAATTCGTGTACGTTTTAAACCTTAGTCAGGCAATAACTTACAAAATTACAACAATCATTTATTCTACATTTGCATATCAAGGAAAAACAGGTTCGATTGTTGAATCTTTTTAATACAAGAATATGTCTGCTTTCAGTATACGTATTTACACCACAAAGCGCAGTACCTGTTTATAAAAAGACGTGTCTTATCGAAAATAGCAATTCCATACTAGCGGCTACTTTTGTACCACATCTGCAGGAGAAACGCAACTCTTCGTTCGGTCGGTGGCAACGGAAGTCGCAACTGTATCTTTTGGATTCTGATCAGGTATGTTTCGGGTTGTGCGCGAACAAAATGTTCTCTTTTGTTTTGTTATTACAATCTACAGTTTTATTTAATAAAATATCTCGCTTATCTATAATTTTTGTACCTGGTTTTATAGTATTTGAATGAACTGAAGAGACCGTGCGCGCACGCATACATGTATTTGTTCATTTGCGGAACGGATTTCAGGAACTGCTCACACTTGAGCCGAAATCTGAAGGAGAGACCGGTATTTGCTTGGAGATCTTTTCGGACCAAAGGAACACGCTGCGAACCGCCTTCTCTAACATTATAGCAGATCAAACTTCGTCGAGCAAGGAGAAGACCGTCCCGCAAGTTCACGAGCATCTTGGCGTGTCACCGAGAGGAATAATAGAAGAAGTAAGTAGAAAAATCGATATAGTTTTCAATATCGAAAATTTATATACACGAGTCGCGCTCTCCTTTTTATGTACAAGATCTACTAAATTTAGAGTAAATTTTTTTTTTTTATTCTACGAATAAGTACTTTACGTTTTTAAATTATTCTGAAACGATATTTGTCGTGAAATATCCGCGACTTCTGAGAGATTCTTCAGTCGGATAAGAGAGCGGGATTTTGTGATTTTCCGATCTCTTATACGAGGGGTGCGTGCTCTTTTCGTGTTTGTATCAGTTTATCACTCTTTTTGCACACACGTTACTCCGTGAGTTTGCGCGCGCACACGTCAACGCTATCATCCAACAATGCTACAAGAAAATATTGCTTACAATTGGATAAAAATATATTATCTCTCTCGTACTTGAAATCAAGTTTGCGTTAAGTAAACAGAGAGAAACAGACAGTTTATATAATATATAAATGTAAATATTGATTAAAGATAAGTTCGCGGGACGCGCCACTTAGGCGAATAGACGATAGAAAGTAATAAATTAACTCGCGACGAATAAATTATTTACATGCTCATACTCTATAAGAAACTCTTTGGTTTAATTTTGACCTAACAACTTGCGTACAGGATCAACAAGCATATGAGAAGAAGTTTTGTTTGTCATTGAGAAGATGTATGAAACAGGTAAAACTGAGAATTCTAATGGCGAAAATTAAGTAACAAGATAGTAGAGACGAGTAGTTTTCGTTCTGATTGTCAGTCGCGTTAGATACGAGATTCTTCATCTCTGAACTCTTCAGCAGAAATCATTACGCGCATTACCTTTTCACGCATCCCGCGGTCCGCTTATTATCGCATGTATATTAAATAAATCTCGGCCTGCTCGGTCTAAGAATTTGGAACGGTGAATTCTGCGCAATAAGACGATGCAATTTGACGTCGTACTGAATGTCCGTTTGTCAGTTTCTTCTTCCTAAACGAAAATTCCGACAGCGACGAACGTAGTCGAATTTTCTGTAACGGAGACAATGCCACTGCGGGATTTGCCTCATGTTCTCGATCGCTGGCAAATTGTACATCTTGAACAGAAGTGTTATAAACAATAACAATTATTAGTTACCGTTATTTGTGTTAACAAACGAGAGATAATATTATTACCAAAAAAAAAAAAACAATAATAAATTTAAACACGAAAACATAAAGTCAGATACACTTAAAATAATAAAAGATTGATTGCAAGTATTGAGCACAAGAATGTTAACGAAGATCGATTTAACGCTACGATTCCTAATTAACGCTATAATATCCAGAAAAAAAAAAAAAATTATTTGACGAGTAAACAATTTAATATCACACATTGCACTCTCGCGATTAAAACAACGTGTAATGATGACCAGTCGCGTTAATTGAGCGTTAAGAAGTTATTGAAATCCTGAAGTCTTCCTGTTTACGAGATCGTACAATACCTACGACTCAATGTGATTAGACACATCATTGCACTCTCGGCACGAAGAAAGATTGGTTTAACGAGGTTGGTTCGTTCAACGAACCAACATCCACTCGTAATTTCGACTACGTCCCACACGCTCGCAATGGACAAAAATACGAGTCCGTGTTTTATACAATTGACTCTGATGTGAGAGAGAAAAAGAGAAAAAAAATAATATCGAGCGCACATTGTTCACACATTTCAAACCAGGAAAATCTTCCCGGTTGTTAAACATCGTAAATCACTATTCGGACACTCATCGTTCTTGATCGTCACACTTGCGTTTGATAACGCGATGTCGTTTACTGTCGCAGGGATACTTACTACTCCGCTATTTCCAGCCACCGCAGGATATCCAAAAGCGATCGCTGCGAGCAACAGCACCGTGAACAGGCACGACATGAGTCTCAATCCGGGCAGCTTCATCTTCTTCGAACTTCTTTCACTTTCCAAGATCTCGAAGATTTCTCTCAAGATTTTGTCTTCAAGTTTCTTTTGGTCTGCTACCTCTTTTTATTTTATTATAAAATTCTTTCTTTCCCGAACACAGTTGTCTTGAGTTTGAAAAAACAAACCCGAATTAATTTCTATTATGCTCTTTTCTTTCTAGTTCTAATTTTCGCATTTCCCAGTGCCACGCGGAAAAAAGCAATATATCAGCAGTTTTTTTACCCAGCGCTCGTCAACACGAGCAGTTCACGGTGTTCGACGAATTCCAACTCGACGGGGGATGACACGCGAAAAAGTGGTCTCAGCACTGTTTTTTTTTTCCTCAATATTCGGATGACAGAGGATCCGAGGATCTTTCAGATTCTCCCAACGTTCCGCAAACGACTGGCTTTCAGCTGAAGTCTCGCCATGATTTAATATAGGCACTCCCACCTTCTCACGATGTTCCAGTTGTTCCTTTAGGACAACACTGGACAACAGACAAACTTCGTCCACGTCTCTCTCTCACGTCACAGCCGCCGTTGCCGCCACCACCGTATCGCGAAACTTTATCTCTGTTTCTCTTCGAACGTCATGCATTTTATTCATGCGTTTTATGTACATCTTAGCATTTTGACGATGACCGTTATTATTAGGTCCCGTTGTGTTGTTTTTTTTTTTCTGCGTGGGCAGAAGCCGGTTCGACAAATTGAACGGAACGAGAGAACTGTTTGAGCGCTTTTATATATCTGGAAAAAGCGGGTACGATCGAATGCCAATCGCGATGTAACATGCATCGCGTCCGTATCGGATAATTAATTCGTTGCTTTGAAAATAAACTGATCGGGATGCATCTCCTCCGCCGAGAGGTGGAGTTTCGCAAAAGTACACGTTACGTGTCTTGCTGTAAATTTATAAAAAAAAAACTATGCTACAATTAAAAAATGTAAAGTGTATAAATTTATAAACTAGCTCCATAATTATTTACTGCTTGTGCTAACACTCTGTCTTTTTAGAAAAAATACATAAAAGCAGTAAAAGTCATTTTGTCCGTTTCTCTCGTCTGTGGCAAAAGTATGTGCAGGATGTACCTCTCTCTTCTAATCTACCAATATAAAAAAACAGCAGCAAATAATTATTTCACAAATTGTAAAGTTTATAACCGAATTTCCGTATTTCAAAATATTTCCCTCGGTCGAAAGATCACAATGGAACACCCTCTTACGCGGTGCGAAAATAGCGAACAGCGCTATCGAGTTGGAGTTAGTTGGAGTTAGTCCGGTATTGCTTGCAAACGTAAAACCAGGCCAGCAGAAACAAAGTCTTATCTTCTTCGGCGATCGTCTCGATTGTTGCCGTTGATACCTGGCAATAAAGTGCATCGAGCAGAGAAGTTTAGATCAAACCTATATGGCAACATTATCTTGTGCGCGCGTATGTGATAGAATCCTTTTTTGAATATTCAAAAAAAAAAAAAACAAAACAAAAAAAAACAAATGGCGTTAAGCATCTTGCGATACTCAATTAAAACTTTGTTTACGCAAAGAATATTGTACATGAAATTATTATTTTTTAAAAATTTTTACATATATTTTTTCTCTTACATAAATTATAACAGCATTGTTTCGCTTAAATAAGCTAAAAGGAAAACGACACACTCGCAAGACTGATGCTAAAAATAACAATCTTTGCGTCAAGAGTGTTAATTTTTATCAAGAAAATCGTCGATGTTGTTGCAGAACATGAAAGAAAGCCGGTAATTCACGTGCTCGTGTAATTGCCCTGATTGTCGCAATAACGAATTGCATTTTGCATGACGTATTTCTTTCTTTCTCGCCGTTTGTTTTTCTCATACAATTGCAATTTCGCGAATACCGTCGCACGTCATGTGGTCGTGTCCCTGAAATTAAAACGACCGACATCCACTATTTTATTAGAATGACTACTACTAGTCATCCTAAAACGTAACAATCGTAGAAACAATTCGCGTTTTTCGCCGAATGTACGTACGCATACAAGTGTCGTCACAATGTTACCGCTATATCGATGCTGATGTCTCTCAAATATGCAGTACGTTTCATCTTGTGCGCTCGAATGATTTATTTACTTGGGGAAAAAAACTCGTTTGTAAACTCGCGCAGTTTTATCAATGTTTTTCGTCGACAAGATTAAAGTGTATCTCGCGCCTTGACACGTAGTTTCGTGTGCACATTCGTCATTAAAGTACACACATTGCCGGGGGAAATATTCGTGTGGGTTGCGACAGACGAATCAACCTAGATCTGAAGTAGAAGATTACGGGAATTACACAAATTTTCACTCGGAGGTGTGTCACGTCGGCTTTAAAACTAATTAGTCGGTCATCCAACCGAGCGTTCTGCGCGCGCCATACCAAATGTATTTTAAAACCCTATCCGTGCCGTGAGAATCGCGTTCTATTGTCACATCCCGTTTCTGCGTGACGTCATCTCTAAAGTGTTTAACAAACTTTGGGGAAGATTCTTTTCCTCTTTGAAGGGTGTAATTTGAGCTCAACAATTTTAAGAAAACATATTCAATTATCTAACGCTTTCGTCTTTGAATTGCAGTTGCTCAGTGTATCCGCTCACACTCTGCCGCCAATGAGATTGCTGTGCTCGTCGTTCATCTTGTCGCTGATGAAGCAACAATCCTCGAAAGATCATTTTAGGAACGAGACTTTCCGGTAGATACACGCGAGATTGCAACACTTGCGTTTATTTCGATTTATCTGTGAATCGCATTAGCGTGACACTCGTTCATTTTCCCTTGAATTTTCAGGGACAGCGACGACGATGCTCGTGACGAGTCTTCGGATGTAAGTGACGATGAGGTACCAAGGCCGCCGGCAAAACCCGTGGCAATCACACCGACGAACGAAAACGAGGATACGGATGAGTCAAGCGTGAAACTTATCAATCACGACTGGTCTTTTCTGTCTAAGATATACGCCGAGTGATATAATATTACTGTTTACTCGATTCGCTTTACAATATCATCTGTGCGCGATGGAAAGATCATGTATACATACAATCAGCAATTCAACGAGAATGTATTTCTTTCTGTGAAAGTAAAAAACTCTAGCGTGCAAAATACGTGCGCATAAAGTGTCTCAACGGCGTGTCAATAAGAGATTTAGATGAGTACTTATTTTTTGCACACAATATTCTTTGATGCTTTCACAGGGATGCAACTTAAAACCTGTTGTGCGACTTCTGTGTTGGAGCCGCGTTGAGTCGTTTTTTTTTTTATAACTATTTTTATATGTATATAAATTTTTATACAAGTTTAATTTTTATTATGTTTAGGTTATTTAGTGCATAATTTTACGAGGGCATCGGCAATTGATCCAAGCGCGAAGCGAGCTCGACGAGTTCGATGACAGCTTCGCTAATTCTCCTTCCATAGACCGGATCTTTTTTCATATTCGTTATAACGAACTCCCTTCTGTCTCTGAAGAAATAATCGGCATATGACGGGTCGTTTACCACGGTCGTGCCGAGATTCTCGTCCATCAGAACTGTGGGGAAATAAATGATCGCGGTGACAAGGGCGCCCAGCCGTTGCTCCTCCATGCCCAGGACTATCTCCGACCACGGGGGCGTTTGCACAGAGACCTCGTGGGCGTTCAGAGTCTCGCGCAGTGTCTTATAATAATGTTGGAGCATCGCGCTCTCCCACGTCTCGCGGAAGCTGCGGTCCGTGCACAGATACAGGAACTGCGCGACATCGTGCGCCAAGGGAGAGTATCTCAACAGTTGGTAATCCACTAACAGACACTTGGGCGACACGTCTTTGTTGAACATCAGGTTGTTGCCCCAAAGATCGCCGTGACTGACGACATTTGTCTTCGTGCGCGACGATGTCATCGCGTGATAGACCAGCTCGCAGGAGGATCGCGCCAGATCGGAATCGAGACCCAAGTGTTCGGCGATAGCGGCGGCCACATCGATGCCCGCCTGAAACCACACGCGCGACTTCCCTTCGTGCTGAAAGGCTCGCTCGACAAACGCGTTGGGATACAATCGGTTGAGAGGCACTCCGAGACGCGTCTCCGCCATCAGAGATGCGGCGTGTAATCGCGCGATAGCGCTCAGACCTGCGCGCACGAGCGTCTTGTCGAAGAGCTTGTCTCGCGTCGAGTAGCCTTTGCCTCTCAATTCCTCGAACACCATCAGATTATTCGTCGCTTTGTAACATACCGGCGCCCACAATTCCCCGCGATATCCTTCGAGCAGCAGCGGCGTTATGACGTTGTAGAACATCGCCTCCTTCTCGAAGACGCCCTTCTGTATCACGTAATCGGCTTGATCGGGCACTTCGTAAGGCACGGTTTTGAGAAAAAACGAGAGGTCGTGAATTTCCTTCTTTTTCGTAACCGTTACGTTAACGCGATAATAAGAGCCGAGGTATCCAAGCTTGGCATACGGTTGAATAACGTATTCTATTTGATCCAAGTCGCTGTTCAGCGCGCGTTTCGCTACTTCCGTTATGTCGTCCAGTGAAAGTAGTTTGTACACGCCGTTGTTTTTCACGTCATCGGTTACCGTTTCAAAGTGTTGTTGTTTCATTTGTGCAACCGCGGTAGACATGTTCTTCGCGCTTAAAATAACAGTTTTATTGTGACGAGCAGGACAACAGTTGATTTTTATGACAGAGTGTTGCGAGTTCGAATTAAACTGACTTCTTGCCCAATGTCATCTCCACTTCTTCCGCGTTTTGTAACTCGGGACCCTGTTGCTACCGAAGAGAGAGAAAAGTTCAAGAAGTCTAATTGGAGATCCCGAACTTGGAGCGGCTTTATGTATTCTTTTGTGTGCGTTAAATAATCGTATTTGTCATTTGTCATCTGACAGAATTCGTCACATATTGTAATGCGGTGCATATTTCCATCAAGATATTTCCTAATAGATAAAATCTCGTCGCGCAACAGACTCTTCAAACAACTCCGCTAAGCTTCAGCGGAGTCTAAATAAAAGATCATTTCATTCTCACATCGTTATATTTGCATTATTGTATCTGTACGTCACATTTACGGGCACGAGTTGTTTGTCAATTGCACCCGAGATGATTTGTCACGGCGAACAAACAGCCAGTACGGTATCTCGAAGAAGCTCAGAACGCTGGCACCCATAAAGAGACTGAAGGCACTTCCGACAGAAACTGAAAGAATGCTTTTTTAACAGAAAACATTTGCAGAGATATATTTTGCAGACCGCAATAAAACCGTAATATCACTGTAATCTATCGTCAAACGTCACGTTAACAACTGATAAGGACAATGTCAAAAATAGACATTACCAACTAGATCCAGCGAATCGAAGACGACGTATCGCCGAAATCTCAGGAGAGGACGAGTAAGCATCTTAAAGTGCAGTCTGCTGACTCCATCGTCGGGCGACTTGTCCCGATAAGAAGGATCGTTGCTGAAAAGCAATTGTCGCGGTCAATCGTCGACGGAAAAATATTAAAATAGCACTTGAACAAACTTTTCAAGTAAAGTTTCAATCATAGACATATAATAAGTATAGACCGGAGATTGCGAGGTGTATTCGCTTCGCCACGTGCCGTAGACTACTTCGTGTGAATTCGTGATTGGCGGAAATACCCGAACGCTTTTCTCTGAAGTTTCACGGAATTCGACGGTGGGAAAAAAATTATGTACAATCGTACTCTCATAGATGTACGTCAGCGTAACTTAATAAAATCGTGTATTTACATTCGTGTTATTCGTGTGTAGAATAAAAATACACATTTTGGAAATTAATTTTTCTACTATTTATATATTTTTTCGTGTAACATAAATCACTCTATGACCACGAGGCAAAACTCGCGTATGTCGCACATTCAGCGCGCACGTTTATTTGTTCGCGCGAAGCTTACTTGTCGTCGCATATTACCGACGCCGAACCGATTTTTTCTAGCGATGTCATTGTTGACGGTCGTAATTTCCAGTCCATACTTATATGTCTATGTTTCAATCAATTATGTCAAAGCGATGATGAGAAAAAGAAAACACATTCGTCTAAAAAATAATATTTGTTATGAATACACAGTGATGGTGGTTCCTTCGCAGTTCGGGAAGCACGTCGACTTCTGTATCTCTATAGATTTGATTTCGTTTCTATTACGGAATATACATTCCAATTCTGTCGTATTGCAGACTCTCGCGCCCGGCGGTGTAGGATAATAAAAATTCACGCAATCGCACATTTGGATCATCCGCCGAACGAGCAACTGTAATAAAATAAAATAATTATGTGTAAATTAGTTTTTCTTTCTTTTTCAAAATTGCATGCAACGCGCGCATGTTTAACGTGTTTATACTCGATTTGATAAATATGCGTTTGGAAATTTTGCACAATTTCGCACCTCAACGACACAAGAACTGATGCTGTATATGTAATGCATTTTTACATCGTCGATTTCGTTTGTAAACCGACACGTCCTTTGCTGTATTGGAATATTTCTCAACGAATCCTCGTTATATATGTTCATCATTGTGAAGTCTAAGCGCGTGATTAGATCCGCCTTTAGTTTTAGCCTCTTGTTGCTTGTGTAAATAAATGGCACGTTGTTATTATTTGTCACGTAAATCTAGAGATAAAAAAAAAAAACATAAGAAATGTATGTTCAACTGCTTGCTTTAGTCGGTGCGGAATTGGCATTCCTTTAAAAAATGCAAATTTTAACTATAGTTCCATTTGTCCCAATAGGTAGTTCCCGGTAAATGGCATCATCAGTCATCAGTCATCAAACTTCCAAATAAAAAAATTGGATGGCTTGACTGTAGCAGAATTTTAGTTTCGGTCATGATTAAAGTCGGATGCAGATAGAATTGTAGGTAGAATTTGCAGTTTCTAAAGATGGTGCCAACCCCACACAGACTTGTTTTAACGCGCTCGCACAAAGAAATGAATAATGTACAGCGCAATATATGTGTGTATGTGTAAACTAATCTACATCTACAAGATTTGTAAGCTACAAACGTCCAGCATATGCGTGACAATAGTCTTGGTCGTGCTGTTCATGGTGATGTCGATGATGAGATCGCTGTGCCTCACGAAACGATCGACGTAAAGGTTCAATCGTGGCGCTTCTCTCTGATCCGTGTGCAAGGAATTCGCCGTTAGGCAATATCCCACGCCGGTTTTGAACAACGGTCGAAACTCCTTGCAGCAGTCCAACTCCACGTCGTTCCACACGCACCTTCGCAGAAGCAGCTCGCACGGAATCTTCATCTGGGCGCATCGCAAACGAAGAGATTGCATTTATCTTGTCGTTTCTTATTTTGAGATCGTTTTTTTTTTTTTTTTGTTAAAATAACAGTGCAAGAAATTCGCGATTTAAAATTATCGAAAAAAAAGCAAATACGTATTATCTATATTTCTGTACATATGTACGTGTTTACTAACTTCTTCGTAATCCTTCAGCAGCTCTTCCGCCGATACTTTCTCGTTTTTTTTGATGGCGGAAACATTCTCGAGCGTACCGGGTTGCCTTAAAACAAAAGTGTCATTACGAACACATTTTGGAAGAGAAATTCTATTCGATACGCGCAAAAGTTGTGACACAAAACGAAAGAAATTAAACAAAAAAGTGGCTCTTCTCAGCTTCTCGAAAACGCTTGTTTTCCCAATCAAATTCTACCGCGGCGAAAAAAATGATACGGTGTTTTAAAGAATTAGGAATTGAAGAATTTCAAAGAATTCTTCAACTGCGCAATACCTACTGTGCGAAGTATTTGTATTTGTTTCTTATTTTGAACGTGTTCTTAATGCAAAAAGAAATGGAAGGTAACGGCACTCTCCAATCCAGATACATGGTGTCGGTGGATATCACTATCGCAGGATTATTGATGTAATTGTCTACTACGTTTGTTATCATGTTCGCACAGCCGCACCAACAGATCGCACAAGAGATCAACCAGAAGAATCTAAATATTAGAGGTTGTTACTTTTTTTCTCTTACTCTTTGTTACTGATTAACAGAAATACATTTACCTTTCGACCCACGAAAGATCATTATCGACGAGATACTTCACACCGTGAAGTGTGCAGTTCCTCAAGTATTGTTTTAATACGTTCCACGCATAAATAATCACTTGTCGTTTCATGTCGAAAGACTCGGAATAAACTGCAGTACGGATTTAATATCGCGCGTATGGTTCAATATACACATTTCGCGTATTTTTTCATGACATAAAATATAAACGTGTACTAAAATATGCAAAGTTGATTTTAATCACGACACGCCATACCTTGGATACTTGTAAATAAATAATTGTATCGAAGGAAAATGGAGAGGAAGCTACATATTTGCACACAAGAATATTCAAATTAAAAAAATATGTTTGCAAGAACTGTGTTTATTATATAAAGTATAATTAAAAATTATTGTACAAAATATATTATCTTTATTACGTAAAGTACATTGCACTCTCTTACAATTTGTCCGCTTGGAAACTCTAATTATAATTCTATTTGTATCACAAGTTATTTATATTATTTCATATTGACTAAGAAATCTTTTATAAAAACGTGAGTATATTCTTCGAAAAGTTTCATAAATGCGAAGACTAAATAATCATTTTGTCTTCGTGTGGTGCAATTGTTACTTATATTGTGTACACATATTTCCTTTTTTGAATAAAAAAAAAAAAAAGAACCTCCCAGAAGAGAGAAGCTTTCGAGAAGCTTATCTTTCTGCTCAAGAGAATATTTTTAGTAATATTGTTTCTTTGAGAAAAAAAACTTTATAATCAAAACAACATGCACATAAGTTTTACGCTTGAATCGCGATTTTATAACCAATAACTGAAAAAATCATCACTTACTCTGTCGCGAATAAGTCGAGACGTTACAGACGTTTCATTTATTTAAATATGTGATTCTCCGTCACACTTTGGTAACTTCGAAACTAACTGTTTATTTATACAGATACCTGTAGAGCATTGTCATGATTGCAGGATCATCCGTTTTACGGAACTTTTTGATAAGTTCGTTGTATCGTTCTTCATATTCTTCATACTCATCAGACTTTTTATATTTCTGCGACAGTATTGTTATAGCTATGAAACAAGAGTACGAGTTGCTAGCCTCGACAAGACCTTCTATGATACCAAACCTTATCTCATCGACCGATTGAGCCGGTTTGTCTTGTTGTTTTAATTGCTTGCAGATTTCTTCCGTCGGTTGGCGTGTTTTTTCCATATCGCAGATCCAATTCGCGACGCCGGACGTTAGGAATTGATCAAGAACGTCAGCCATGAACGGAACCAGCAACGGTGAAAAGATGACAATATCGGTTATCTCTTGACCGAACTTCAGACCAAAATCATGAGCTTCCTGCGGAGTGCAGTTTTTCTTCAGCCTCTTCGCGTACGTTAACAGCAAATAAGACTCCGCGAGCTCTGTAGGTCGCAAAACAGACGAGAATATCGTCAGCATACCGTCAATTACTTGCGTATCAATGGCGGGATGGCAAACGAGATCAAATATCAATTCACGCACACCAATGTTGACTGGATAGTAACACGATTTAGGCAGATACACGTTCCAGCGATTTCTCACAGCATCCAAGACGACATCCATTGTTATCTTAATGCGTGATGCGAGTTTATTCTTGTCATTTGACGAAAGATAGATGATTGCGAAGTGTCTCGCTCTTCCGGCTATCACCGTGTCCTCTATGGTGTCTGAGCCTTCGTAAAACAAGAATCTTGTAAGCACGTTCTTGACGAGTTCTTCGGACAAGTAATCACAGACAGGACCTTCCAAACTCTGCAGATAACTGTCAATGGTGCCCCTTCTATCCCACACTTTGTACAACGTATCAAACCACACTTTGAGATATTTGTTAATGTATTCCCGGGGAATCTCGTAAGTCGGTTTGAACAGATTACTTACATCTTTGTTGTTCAATGTTGAAATGACTTCGCTGTAAAAATTCCACGTTTCCGGATTAGGCGTCTTAACGAACATTTTGTGGATGTGTTCAAATAAAACTTCTCTTATCGAATATTGTTTCTGGGTTGCCCACATTTCCCGGAAAAAGTCGATTTGTTGGTTTGCGGAAGTTACATAGCTCATCACAACTAGCCCGTGCTTTCGAGCGCTAATGCGCATGCTAATCAAATTTTGCGCGAACGCCTTTACCTTGGGAATAGACGATCGCATACTGACACTCCTTACCGACCATAACGCAATTGATAAGTAATCTCCTCGACATATCCTAGCTACGAGATCGAGAGACACTGGCGGATTCGACAAGTTCATACCGCGACACAAAGATTGTAAGAGCTCGTATCTCTTCTGCGTGTCCGGATTCTTGATATCTATCGTTGTTTCCGTGGGCAGAAGAGGGTCCATCACTTTTGTCAGCGAATCGCCGTGAAGCAAAAGACTCAGAACAATAATAACGGATGATAAATTCTCGTTCTGCGTTTTTCCATCCAAAATTGCCAAGCAACGCTCAGCGAACAGGATGGGTATGTCTTTGTACCAACGAGTGGCTTTCACAAAGCGTCGCGATAATTGAAAAGAGGAACGTTTATATGAATAGGATTCGCTACAACGATTGAAATATTCTTGACAATCTCTCACTATACTTTGTGGATTTCGCGCTAGCAGACGGAGAATTTCTCCCGATCTTACGTCCACAATTATTTTTTCCGAAGAAAACAACTCATCGTACAATTTTGGTTCTTTCGTTCTTAATATTTTTTTTATTGCATGATAAGCATCTGATGGATCCTTCACATTCAAGTTCTTCTTTATCAAGATAGCATTAATCTCATCTATTAACCAAGGGTAGTCCGTAATAGTTACACGTTCTATCTTCGTTTTCGCCTTTTCGCATCTGTCATTAAAATTGTATATCGCCTTGACCATATCTACCAAAAGCGTTTCTTTTTTATAACAACTTATATTATATATCGATTTTTCAAATGCCTCTGTTTTCATGTACTCCAAAAAAATTACTAGACAGTGTCTCTCATATTTTGGATATTTTCCAAGTACATTGAAGTTTACCGAGTAACTGTACCAGATCATATTATCTATGTACATTTTAACCAGATCCGCGATTGGCATATCGTGCACAAGTCTGTGATGAATCAGAGCTTCTACCAGTTTCCCGTTCATGTATTTATATTTTATACAGGACAACTGCACAATGTCGAATATCGACGAACAAATGTTTTCATTTAAATGAGGTACATCGAACAACATCTCAATGTGTTTCATCGTATCTTCGTACAGTTTGGCATCTCCGTTTCTGTGTCTTTTTAGAAAATAAGCCAAGGTATCGGCTAGCGCATCGTTATCGTCGTTGACCTTACAATTGTAAAACATTTGCAAAATATAATTACGCCTCTCTGTTATATCCGACGTGTAGTTTATCTTTTCCTTAAGCGTCGGTATTACTTCGTCAGTGGGCAAATAACACATCAAACATTTCTCGTAGTTATTGTTATCAACTCTCTCCTGGTTGGTATCGTTGTCGATGAGAAATCTGGCCAGCTTCACTCGTTCATCCGCAGGTAACACCTGCAGCAACTTGAACGTTATGTTCTTTTTGTCCTTAACAAGTTCGGTATCGTACACCGTCTCGTACGATTTATAGAATAGCTTCCATCTCTTATCTTTGGGATAATAGTTCAGATATTCGAGCATGCGATCTGTATCGAAATTGCTCTTTTTCTTAGGCAACAGAGAAGGGAATATAGTCTTCATCACTTCGGCACTGATTTTTTTGTACGGCAACATGTCGATGTACAACAGTGGATTTTTGACGAAGTACGAGTGTCCTTTTTTCAGAAACACCTCGGCGGCTGTGTTGCTCAACTCTATGCGTGGCAGAGAATGTTGATTTATCTCGCACAATTCCGCGAAATCCTTTACTCGCTTCTTCACCAGATTCGGCAAGAAAGATTTGTATTTATGAATTGTGACTCCAAAAGGTTTGAGCAAACGATCGTTCTCCGGAGGACTATCGAGGGAGCGCGGAGGCAGCAGCTTGAGATAACGAATCACGAGATTCGGATACGCGCGCCACAGCTTTTTCATCATGCGACACGGCAACGCGTGTTCTTTCTCCACAATCGTTTTGTAAGCGAATTCCTCACCGGACGCCAGAAGTAACGGATAAGCCGTTTGAATGTCGAAAAAGGTCGTCACAGCCGTGAACATTCGTTGGGCGAATTCCGGATCTCGGTTGATCGTTCGGTACGCAAGTGCATTCACAATGCGCTTTCGCGTGTTTACCGGAACATACGGGAAGATATGCTCGATGAAGTACGCGTCATCGATAACTTTCTTGTAGCTGCCGTCGAAGTACCAAGCGGCTTTGAGAGCTCGATTTACCAGCGTTAAGTTCTCGGATTTGAGAGCCGCGGTTATTTCCACGTAGTTTTTCTTTCTTACAGCAACTTCCACTCGATACAGAGGCAACAGTTCAACTGGGATTTGGTTCTCGCCAGTCTGTTCGAGCGCGCATTTGTTCATCCAGCTCAGCTTCTCGCTGGGAGTGTCGCCCGGTACTTTTTGGATTGCACGCAGATACGGCATACGTGAAGCTTCATTGTCGAAATCCATGTTTTGATCATCCATGTCGCTACAATTGAAAATAAAAAAAATATTTCATTAATATTCTGAATTCTAATAACATTTCAAATCCTGACTTTGCATACATTTTATATAGATTTTATATACATTTGTAAGATATGTTATGTTACTATACTTTATTGCACACATATGTGTAATAGATATATCGATATCCATACAATACGTCAATAAGCCTAAATAGCGATTTTAATCTCTCAGAGCGCATGCGCTTCTCTCTCTACCGGTTACTGACTCGTGTGATTATATACATCATCATATGTAAAAGGTATAAAGAAAACATGTATGTAGTAGCATATGTCTACAGATTCACGTTTACAGATTATTACCACATGTTTACTCAGAGCTTAGTTAAAACCTACTTACTCTCACAAGTGACTTGTTTTTGCTCCGACAGATCTTGATCCACGGAATCGATCGATTAGCGGCGCAGTTGGATCTACCGATGGTTTGTATTCGTATAACGACAAATGGCTCATCAACTGGTAACTGCGGTGTGATGTAACGGGGACGTGTGAAGGTGGCACAATCCACACGCTAATCTTTGATAAGTGAGTCGTCAAAAAACACCCATATGTCACAGATCTCACCGAAGAAATGCGAAGAATCAAGCTACTGTAAGAGGAAAATATATATATATACATATATATATAGATATGAGTAAGTAACCGGTCAAGCCGGTGGAAAGAACAGCGCATGCGCTTGTAAGATTAGATACCGCTCGGTCTATCGACGATATATTGTTGTTGTGTGTAGTCGTACGTGCGTACACGTGATTCACGTACGTACAGTGACGACCACTGAATCACGAAAGGAAGAAGAAGTGCGGGAACAAAAAATTAATATTCATTAATTTTGTCTGGCTTTATACTGTAAAATATCAGGCGCGAGGTGATCTTTTCGCGATTGCCTTTCATTTCACAGCAATCAGAAACGACGAGAATGGGCAATATAAATATGTAGTGTCTTTCCTTATTTTTGCAGAGGTGGAAACTAGTGTGATAAAATTACATAGTAATTAATTATGTAATCACATAGCATAGATTATGTAAGATTAAAAAAATAGATTTATTTTCGTGTATATTTTTATGTATGTTATAATTATAAATGAATTCAATATAAAATTGTTCTTCATTCTATTATAAGACATTCATTATTCTATTCTCCGTTATTGGCACGAAAGAAACCTAACAAATAGCCAAGTCCGAGGAAAAAAAAACTAAAATGTAATGACAAGATTTGCAAAGAGCTCGTACAGAATTATAGCTTATTTTTTATGCTCTTCCAGTCCCAACGTTGTTCTCCTTTGCGAAAAATTTTCGCCCGAAGTTCACTGTCGATGCTCAAGTAATTACATACATTTCCACGTTTCAGTGGCCTCCACGTAACCGGAGTTAAATTCGTGCGAGCCGGCGTTGGATTCCTGAATTACATTCAGAATTAATTATTAGACACCTGCATAAGATTGTCTCACGTAAAACATTCGAAGAAAATTGTCTATGGTCTACCCTGTTTTAGCGAAATCCGTCCACATTTGCGTCATGCACTTGATGATCTTGTACTCTTCCGAGTCAGGCGTGGGTACTGTCACGCCCATGTCTTTCATCATATGAGGACAAAATAAGTAAAACAGATCTTCGCCGTGACTCGCGCCTGCAAAACAACATTCTTGGAAATCTCGTCTTGCGCAGAGATGCGTGTTGTTTTTTTTTCTGCGTGTTCAAAAATTACAAACTACAAATGGCATTACCTGGAAGATTGTTTGAGAACAGGATTTTTACGGGATTATTTTCGGAACAGTATGCAAATTCGTACAGATACGTTTGCTTGCTGCCGGATTTCGTTTGAATATCGGCTATTTGCACGATGCTGCGTATCATCAACGAGTCACTGATAAAATCGGAGTAATTCTTTAGAGTTTCCTGCGACACCGCTTTGTTACCGAAATACAGGAATCGCAGCTCTTCCACTGTAATCGGTATCTGCGATAACGTAGACAGCACTCTAGGATGTACAACTCTTTTAAAGTTGGAATTGAGTTTTTCAATATTTTTTTGGCTCGCGTCTAAAACAAGTCGCGTAGAAACGTTCTAGTGAGCGACTCCGCTGTACAGAAATGTCGCGTGATAATTAAATAATATTTTACAACATTCTGTTCTAATTTCGCGACTTTTGCAGAAACTTTCTTTTCAAATTTGGGTGAAAAAAAATTGAATGTATTTATTTTCTGTGTCGTTACCCACGAACATCGCTCCTTCATTACTGGTGTAACCCAAGAGAAACGGCACTTTAACTCCACGTTGTACCGACTTGTCCAAGTCTTCTGCGAAGAATGGATTCGACGATTCGAAGTCCAGACTTGGTGTAAACGCAAACATGAGTATTCGACGTTTCTGCGAGAAAAACGCAGCTTTACTAGTTGTATTACTTTTGTATCGATAATGTACTGCGACAATGCAACAGTCACGGAAGTGTATGTGAACTAACATTTTCTGTGTAAAGATTCGTTAGTTCGGCTTGCCTTAGTGTTTTTGCATCAACGCTTTTCAGAAACTCGTAAGCTACTTTCGGATCTGATGTTCTTTTACCAAATATCTCGGCGAACTGGAAACCCGCGGGGCGAGGCTCTCGATCGACAAAAGCCCAAGGACATGTGGCGACGCCGCTCTGCGATATCGCTTTGTGAAATAAGCCTGGAGAACGTCGTAGGAAAAAGTATTTAACATCCTTCGCAACTTTACCAGTTGTATTACTTTACATCTGCGCATTAATGTGAATCTGCTTCTGTACCTTTGGCTAATGGAGATATAGTCAAGTAATGCACAATGGCTCCACCAGCGCTCTCGCCAAAAATAGTGACGTTTCCGGGATTCCCGCCGAACTGCGACACGTTCTTCTGGACCCATTGCAACGCCATGACCACATCCTTCAAGCCTTGATTGCCAGTTGCCACTCTGTCGTACAGATTGAGAAAACCTGAAACAATTCACAAACTGATAGTTAAGTATTTTCTCTTTTAACAATAACATTCTTTATATCTGATAACAATTGGCGACACGCGCGTCAAACGTACCTAAGACGCCGAGTCTATAGTTCAAAGTAATCAATACCACGTCTTTCTGAACTATATAGTCGGGACCATATAGTTCAGCATTTCCAGAACCCATGAAAAAGCCGCCGCCGTGTATCCATACCATCACTGGACGTTTAGTTAGAGGTTTGATGTCTGTGGTGTACACGTTTAGGTAAAGACAGTCTTCGTCGCCAACAAATTTTTGCGTGAACATGTCCTGCTGAATACAGATATTTCCAGCTTTCGAGGCGTCTCTGGCGCCAGGCCACGGTTTCGGTGGTATCGGATCCTGCAATTATCAAATTACTCGTCTTTGAACTGTATCGGAGACTCTGATATAGTTTATATCTCTCGTTCACTCGTACATTTTATCTTTGTTGCGAGTGAAATATGCGCGCAATTTACTGACTTGTTTTGCATACTGTGTCTCGTTGCAATAATCGAATATATTACAAGTGTACTTTTGCACGACTCGCAACTATATATTCAACATACTTGCATGTTACTTGCATGTTGTTATCTCTCTTCATATGTGATATATATACGTTATCGCATTGTAATTAAGTGTATTATTTGTTGCTCATGGATAGAATACTGCGACCGTGTTAAATTATGTAATCGCTTTTAGAAAATCGAAGAAAATATACATGTATATGTATATGAAAA
>QVNW01001562.1:0-39592 GCA_014825475.1 Pseudomyrmex flavicornis
TTTTTTTTTTTTTTTTTTTTTTTTTCAATCAAACAAAATGTGTCATCTCTGCAAAGTAAATACAACTATTGCCGCGAATTCTCGTAATAAAAAACTCTCTTTTTTTTTTTTTAATCTGAAATATAATGTAATAAAAATATCATAATTAATAATGTGAAACACAGTTTCTCTCTTGCAGTTTATATATATAAATTGTATCTTTTATTTAATCGATTTTTTTTTTTTTTTTTTATTATCGCGCTGAATATTTTATATTTGCACTGCCGCGTGCGATATATCAGGGAATTACATTAGATCCGACGCTCACATCGAGGAACCTATTTTCGAAAGCAACAAGCAACCTCGATGCATCATGTATGCGCGTTAACCTTCCCGTTGACTGCGCAAAAGAATCTTTCTTATGTAACAACATTGACGTATATATATTTCTTTTGTGTAATGCGAATTATATCGAACACAAAAAAAGTACGTGTTGCTTTTGCGATCTGTAAAGCTTACGAATTCGCGGTACGAAAATATATTGAAAGTATGAATAGATATGCGTGTCTTTTCATCCCGCGCACAATGCGCGTGTGTGTCTTCGCATAATGCGAACGTGTGCCGAAAAAAAAAAAAAGGAGTGGAATGTCGGATGATTCAGACACAAAGAACCGGCCAGATTCGACGAGGCGTTTCGCTCATTAAGGTCCTCCAACGGATAAGTAACGAGTGCGTCGCGAAGGGGATGCCGGAACTCGACACGGCGGAATTAAATAAAAATAAAACGCGGGATAATAACGTTAGCGAAGGAGCCGAGAGCCCAAGACAAATAGCCGAGGGAAAACAAAGCGTATTATAAATACCGGGTGACAGGACGAGTGGTGCGGGAGAGTGAGCGCGCGAGCGTAAGAGGGTGGTCGGGCCACGGTCGGACCGAAGGGTAGGGAGGGTTTTCGAGGAAGGGAGTGACGATATAGTAGCCGACGACGACTCCTGGGAGAAAACGCTCGAGAAAGCAAGACCCCCGCCAGCATTTTTGCTACCTGCCGACACAATGAGCCGCCGGATTTCTTTTCCCCATGCCCGCCCTTCCTTCCTCACCCTTCCTCCCGGCCGAGTACTCTCTCTCTTACCTACCGGAATTATAAATTTGACGCATCCATCCCCCTTTTGCTCGCGAGCCGAGAATTATGGTCAATGATCTCGGAATCGCATTATGAGAAAGAAGCGTGCAAACAATTGACGCGAGAAAAATAAAGCGTCACGATGACGCTTTCTATATATAAAAATTTTTTATAAACTTTTTATAAAAAGTTTGTATAAAATAGATAAACAATTGTGTGAAAGAAGTAAAGAACTTACACTAGGACGACCGTGGCCGCGCGGATTCAGCTGCCAGGGAACTGTTGATGGCTGAAAATGCTCCTTTCCCCACGAGCCGTTGTCGAATGGATTTTCACCGATGTGTCCCTAAAACGCAAATCGGTATCACATTAAATAACATTGCCTAACACAATTGAAAAAATGTTGCAAAGAGGCTAACGCTTGAGCAATTGTTTTAGCATATCCTTGAAAAATTCTTTCGCCCCAAAACAAATACAAAACAATAAAAATTGTAAAAATCTTGCGCAACTTTTTGACGAGAGAGAGAGAGAGAGAGAATGTGCGCGAAGTTATTTGCATGATTGCGCGAATCGCAATGAGACGCGCGGGTTTTTATTCTCGCGTCTCGATAAACAAGAAAAGTTACACGGCGGGGCCAGGTCGAGGGGCATCGATCTTCGAGACTCCCCGAGTTTCAAAGTTTTTTCGGCGCTTTTCCGCACGCCGCGTCTCTCGCCGGCGAGCTTATTTTTGTAATATATTCCGCGAGCCGCTCTTTCTCGACTTTGCACCCCGTAAGCCTTATTTTTCTTTTAACTTTATTTCTAACCTAGAATCTTCCGACGGCAAGGTGGCACACACATAAATCACCGGGTATAATGAGAATACTTCGTCTTTTCGGGTGCCTCGCCCCCTCTCGGTCGCAGACACATCTCTTTACACACAGAGACTCCCCGTGCTATTATATTATTCGTTTCCTCGCCTCTCGTGGAGAAATCGCGCGGTCAACCGCCGTCATATTAATATTCATTTTTTTCCCTTCTGACGTGAGGGACAGAACTGACATTTCGCGCGACGTCCGGAAAAACAAAGAGCGCGCTCGTCGATTTAAAAAAAAAAAAAAAAAAAAAAAAAATGATATTTCACTAAACGTCACACAATGGAGTATTTTATGCGCTATTGATATCGGCGATATATTTTATGTTCCGTATTTCATGATGTAAAGTTTTATTTACATTGCCGTTATTTTAAATCGCGTTTTTCCCGTAAAAAACGAGACATCGTGTATTGCTAGATTTATTAAAACATGTATGTGTGTGTGTGTGTGTGAGTGTGTGGCACGCTTTGCCAATCGTTTTCAACTCTATTTGATCAATGATGTAGACAACTTTTCGACACGCTTGCAAATGTAGTTACGGTCAATTGCGCAAACAATCGTATAAACAGAATATTTATTGCAAGTGTGTGTTGTAAACACAATTTTTCCGAGCTTTTAAGAAATTTGAGAAATTTGTAACTTGAGAAATTGCGTGAAAAAAAAAAATAAAGGAACAAATCAATTTTATACACACACACACACACACATTAAATAATGCCTAGAGTTACTCGACTTCCAAATCGTAAATTGTGAAACGACTTCTGATCGATTATTGCGCGAAGGCGCCGCGCATGGTGCTTTTTTTTTTTTTGTTTTTAATTGCAAAACGTAACTCGTTCGTTTCCATGAGCGACGCGCGTTAGGGTGGCGAGGTAATATGTAACGATTGTGTCGCGCTCGCGCGATCGATGAAACTTGCTTGCCAATGGTCTGTTTCTCTCTCTTCCTCCGCCTTGAGAGTCCCACTTCTTTTTCTCACCCTTTCTCTAAAAAGGGAGCGTGTGTGTGTATTTCTGCCGCGTACACGAGGCAGAAATAAACAGGCGCGATGGAGAAAATAACTTGTGTGCGCGAACCGGACAACGTACATATAAATACGTGGAGAGGCTTATTGAGGCACATTGTGCGCCGCATTTGCATGAGCTGGCCGCGTTCTAAACGTGCAGCTGGACATATACATGCGACAAAAGAAAACGCGCAAACAAAACACGCAATGCACACCACCACGCTTGTTCTTCTGCCTCGTCCGTTGTTGTACAGCTCGTCGCGTTACACGGATCGCGTAGAATTGTTATATGTTTAAGTACTGTGTCACACGTAGGGAAATAAACAAACGGATCTTTTACCGCCGCAAACCGAAGATCCGACGTCCCTCTTTCGATACGTTTCATTGTCAAATCGCGTCACGTGCCGCTGCGGACGACGTGGTGGCGGCAAGGCAGAATTGACGGCGATTTTAATTAAGTTCTCTGTCTCCAGGCAAGATCAGTTGCAGGTAATGTCTTTTATATTTATATATGTATATGTATATAATATCATCGTAAAATATATTATTCGATAATGCTGCCAATGCGGAGCGAGAGAGAATTTATGCATTCACGGTTTTCTTCGCGGAACAACACGAGCGCGTGCGACGTTTATAAAATGCACATCGCGTATTCATAGAAAATTTCTCATATTCTCGAGATATCGCGTGTGTATTTAAAACGTCAAGAATTTATAAATGTGTATAATTTTCTTATTAAAAATATTAACAACATTTAAATACATAAATAATAATCTTACCAAACACATCTCGGAAAATGTGTGACAGTCGGGCCTAACTTTGTCGGACTAATAACACTTCCGACATAAATCACGTGGTTACGATCGCAGCCGCGTGCCTCTGGTATTCGTAGCTCTCCCGTATTAAGCGGAGCTCTAACCGCGACCTAATTCGAAGATAAGATAAGTCGTTAAGTGCACGGCGCGGCGGGTCTCCCTCGCGATACTACCCGGTGTTTTATTGCCGTGGCGCGGCCTACCCTCTCCTCCCCATCCTCCGCGGCTCTCCTTCGGGGCACGGTGTGAGATTTATTGTAAAATTCGATAGATATTGCCAATTACAACCCCCGCGGCGCTACCATCCCCGACGGCTCGCGCTATCGACACAGACGGGAGCAGGCACCTTCCGGTCGCGCCTCGAGAATTTTAAATGCGTTTTATGTACAGAGACGACGCGGTACGTTGCATAAATCCGTCCCTCTGAAAATATGATTATGATCACTCCTGCTTTCCTTCGTATCACGTGCGAGACGAAGAGAGAGAGAGAGAGAAAGAGTGGGAGGTCACGGGAAAGGGATGAATAACACCAGCGCACTTCTCCCCGCGTTTTCCCCGCAGACACCCTCAGACACGAACGCGGCGATAAAACGTTTCATTTCGTCCCCGAGTGTCTCACGAGGAGGTCGAATAATCTCGTCAATTATTATTTTTACTACTGTCTTCTACATGCTAATTTTCTCGCCCGCGCGTATATAGCCGCGTGTCTCCGCTCGAGGATCATTGGCCGGCCGACGAAATATTTCGTCTGAAATGGCGCTCGCGAATGATGAATATGCAATTTGTTCGGTTTATCCCTCGAGATCGACGCGGCGGTGGTTCGCCAGAAATGTAACCGCCACGCGATTCAAACATTCATCCGCGATGTGATTATTTACGGAATTATTATCGGAGACGACGTAAATTATATAAATGGATTTTTCGCGGAAATTGACGCGCGAAGTTGTCGGAATGGTTTTTTGGAGTGTAATCTCGCAATTAATATACAACAACGACCGCAGATGGTAAATTTATTCCAAATCGAAGTAATGGGACTAATTTATCACTCGAATCAACGTCATCGTACAAAAAAAAACGTTAGTCACTTCGTCTAGATTATCACCTCGCATTTATCAATATGTGCCATTATCGCACATTCTGAAATCCGTCAAATGAGCACACGAGTTAGTAAATAATAAAGCGAAATAAAATTTCCAAACAATTATTCCGACATTAGATTCTCTAACAGACACAGAAGAAGGACGAGGCAAGCGAAGCTCCGTCCGTAATGTGTCACGAGAATTTTTATCCCGAACCGTTAACTCATGTAACGGCGAGTAGACGCGCGCTCGCGCGTTTTCAAACGCGGTCGTCCGAGCGCGAGTTACGACCGGCCGGGCCTCTAAAAATAAATATGTTGTTTATTCACAAGTAAACCGGATGCCGTTGTTTGCTTTGGAGCAAATTGTTTTGTTAAGTTTTGCCGGAGCGCGAGAACGAGCTCGTCGCCCGCCTCCACGTGCGTGCGCGAAAGATAGAAACGCGCGCGCGTTTGCTCGCTCGCGATGACGAAGACGAGACGAGGTAGGACGTGAAGAGAGCACGACAAAGTCGACCATCTCGATCTCCTCCGTGCTTTTTCCGGTCTGTTTTGCCTCTCCTCCAGTGATAAACTAGAAGATTCTAAGCTGCAGGCTTGATTCTCTAACTAACACACACTAATAACCGTCGCGGGGCCGACAGTGCGCCGTGTGTGAGGACGCGACGAACAGCTGACGTCGTAATCACGATTCTCGCGATGATAGCCGGATTGCGTCAGACACACAACTCGTAATTTGCATTACCGATGTGACTCACGAGTCAAAAATAAAATTAACGCGCTAATATCCTCATCTCGGAATGTGAGAACGCGTAGCTTCACAACAACACGCGCGTGTTAATTCGCATTTAACAGATGTGATAACGAAGCCACGGCGATTATGACACTTAACGTATTTCTACGCCTAGTTAATTCCACTATCTGGCGTGTCTAATTTATTTATTTTTTTTTTTTAATTACGCGAAGTATCAGAACGACTTCCGAAAATTAACGTTGCGACAAAGGTCTCCCGTAACGTTTGCATTTATAAATAAATAAAACCGACACTATGCGTGCGTGTAAATGTAAAATAATACGGCCTTCATCGCAAATAATTGCAAAACTACTAAAAACTTCTCTATAAATCACACACAGCGCGACTCAAAGTGCGACACCGGTAAGATTTTCACGGATTTATTTCCATTGATAAACGCGCGTGCAATAAAGCACGCAATACTTTTCCAGTTGCGCGAGAAACCAAAGAGAGTTAACATTGCAACGGCCATCCATCGGCCGTTTGTTCGCGCGTTCTATACAACACGCAAGGTATTCTTAGCATCCACTTCGCGGGCATGAAGTTGCGATATACGCGTGAATTCCCCGTGCGTTCGCGTTTACTTTCTAGAGCGGCGTTGCGCATAATGCAAACAATGTGTAATATATCCACACCGGAGATGGAAACACCCGCGGCGTGTTCGACCTGTTATTATTTCAACAGCAACGCCGCGTCGAATTACTTCATTGCTTCGTTCTTCGAGAAGGAATCGCGTTTTCTCGCGATTTGATTTTAACACACACACACACACTGGATGAAGAATATTAAAAACTCTAATCTCCTTTACTTTACGAGATATAAATCGAAATTGTGTCTCACAACGCGGTGAGAACTACGAAACAGAGAGACAGAGAGATAGAGAGAGAGAGTGTTTAACACTCTCTATTGTATTGTAATTACAGCCGACCGACGGTCTTCTTTCACGCG
This sequence comes from Pseudomyrmex flavicornis, assembly GCA_014825475.1. NCBI lineage: Eukaryota > Metazoa > Arthropoda > Insecta > Hymenoptera > Formicidae > Pseudomyrmex > Pseudomyrmex flavicornis. Next base: position 6,601 of record QVNW01001562.1, read on the forward strand.
AAGTCAACCCGGATAACCGCACGTGTCCGGTTTGTTGCGCGGCGTAAAATCCGACAAATGCAATTACGAATCTTTGCGGAATGCTTCCGAGGAAGGAGGACTCTCTTTCTCGGCCGCATTTAAGCGCGGCATCAACGACGGAAGGACGAGAAAAGCGAGGAGAAAAGGCAACGAGAGAGAGCGAAGGAAACTGTGTCGGGAGGGGAAAACTGCGTGCCGCTGCCTCTTGGCTAATTACAAAACGCAATTTAAGCGAGCATCACGGAAAACGCGCTAAGTAATATTGTTTCGCCGCGCGAGTTAAAGCGGGACACCCGGTACAGATTCGCAGATTAATGCCCTTTAATAAACAGCACCCTTTTCGGACTCCGACGACGCTCCTCTCACTTTCTCTCTTTCTCCGATTCAGAGTCCGTCCGCCCGCGCGTTTTCTTTTTATTTACCCCGCAGCGGGAACAAAAGAGGGAAAAACCGGTGCGGTGAGAGCACCTTCTCGCTCTCTTACCTCGCGATATGTGTGAATACTGTTAACGTGGGGATTACGCGCCTTTCTTGGCCGCGCACAAAGCGAGCGGTGATACAAGCGACACTCACGACCGAGATAAGCCTCTCGCAGGTGCTTCGCGCGGTGATATCGCGCAAGTTTAACGGAAGAAAGAACCGATTTGATATTTTGTTTCGCGCGAAACTCATTTACTTCCACGAAGCAAAAGTGAAAATGTGCGAAGGCGTGGTGGATAAGAACGAAAATTAATATTAAAAAATATATAGATAAGTCACAATTAGCTGAAAATTCGAAAAATAAAATGATTCTCTTTTGTAAACAATAAAAAAAAAAAAAAAAAAAAAAACTGATCAAAAATAACGCTGTGTCCGACTTTCGGATGACGATCACTGCGTAGCAGTCACCTGACTGCGTACCTGAAAAACGAGGCGCGTTCACATGCCATTGTCCGTATTCAAACACACAGAGGACATGTTTCAAGCTCGCAGCAATTGGTATTTAAATTAAGACGCGATGTAAACCAGTTTGCGCAGTAACAAACTAGAATCGTCGAGTTTGCTTTTATTTCGTGGAACAAGCGTCGCGGATTGTTTTTTTATTTAATTTAAGAGTAATATTCCCTCCAATCAAATAAAACGAACGACTCGTACAACAAGTGTGTTCTCCGTGTGTGCTCAATTCTTTAAATAGACACGTTCGCTTATTCAATTATTCAATTATTTATTTTTGGAAGAGTTTTTTTTTTAGGCAGACGATTGAGATGTTGAATTTTCTGTTTCTACAATGTGACATATATGTGTAGTGACGTGAAATTAATGGCTGGCTGAGCAAACTCGTAAGGTCGCGTATCAAAATAAATTACATGTGTAATAATCTGTCGCGCGTGCACTTTTTCAACGTCACACGAGCTCGCGAAATAATCACGCTTTCTTTCGTCATGTGAACTTCGTCGCGATAACGTAGCGCAATTTCGCGCGCGCGTGTGTGTAAATGTAAACGCGCGTTTTCTCCTTATCAATGTTTGCACGTCGCTTAAGGCATGATGCCGAATTAATAATAACGCGTTAGATTTGCGTTGCGAGTTTCTCTCTGAGAGAAAAAAGAGAGAGAGAGAGAGAGAGAAAGAGAACGTACACGCGGCGGGACAATCTGCTGATTGGCGTCCTTACCATTAGCCGGGCTTAAAATTATTTGTGATCGTTGGCGCGTTCGTTTGCTGACAAACACTTTTTCCCAATTTCGAACGGGCGTTGTCGTCATCGTGGCACACTTGTTCAAACACGAGTTGGCGCGCATAAATAACATCACGGCGTAAATAACATTAACACGTGCGCCCTACGCGCGTCGGCGTCGAATTTCCGAAGTCACAAATCGATACGCCCCCGACAAACGGCGATATCGCTGCACGCGCGTGTCTTTCGCTTTGCGTAATAAAAAAAAAAAAAGAAAAAAAACATACACCCTCGACCTTTTTAACAATTGTCTGGAAAATTAAATCGACCGAGAAAAAATCGGTAAAACACACTTCCATACGAAATACATTAAAATACTCGCTCGTTTCGCGAAACAAAACTAAACGTTCGTTGTGATTTCAGCGAAAAAGTAGACGGTGCGAAAAAGATGCATCTTGTGTGTGTGAATCCGACCTGGCGCGCTCATTCTCGGAAACTGTAAACCTGACTAGTCGCTCAAGAGGGCAAAGCACTTTTCAAGGTCGCTCGATATGAACGACTACGGGAGAATCTCGGTCGTAGCGGTCCGCGTGTAATCAAAAATTAAATCAAACGCTTGTTATATGTACGGGTTAGATTAGGTAATATAAATATTGTTCTTTAGGCAACGTCGTTGTACACTTTCGCAATCTTGGCGAAATATTCGCCCGTGATGTTGCGCGCGTGATGTCGTATAAAAACGCAAAAATAATAGGTTGGCGTTGGTCTCCTCTTCGCTCTTCTTCGGGTGGGCCAAACAGCTAAGAAACGCGGAGCGCCGGTGGTGAATGGCAAGGATGGGGTGCCGGGTGAAACGCTGCCCGAATAAAAATGGGGTGTTTATAAGCGAGTATCCAATGTATCACGCTATATTTACATACACTCCGCGTTTACAGTCCGCGGCTGTATATATCCACGATGTACCCCCGCCCGGTCTTTTCTGGTTCCGGAGACGCAGACCAATGCATATAGCTGATGCAATAAAAATTAAATAAATGATATTTCACCCGGCACACACCATTCTCGAATGCGTAATGAGGTTCTTCGCGTGACTTATTGTTTGCTCTTGTTTGAAATACTTGTTTTGAAATACTCGAACGCGAAATGAATGATTTTTTGCGCAGCAAAGAGGATCACACACACACACACACATTTAAAGAACGTAGTATCTATGTTATAAACAGCGCGTTTTAGCCTATATTTTAATTTACGACATTATGACAGATGTGCAAACAAAAAAATATTCCATTGTTGTCTGTATGTGTGCGCGTTTATTTATTTTTTTATTTCACTCGTAAAACATTAAATAAAAAATATGAAATTTACAACAAAATGAGATTAAAGCCATTGAGGGGAAAATGGATATCACTGAAAAATTGAAATATTTTTTGCGCGCCTGACTGCTAACTGACAAAAATCGGATTTAGACAATCGTGCAAAATCACGCCTCGATTTATCGGATGTTGTTGATAAAAAAAGTCGTTTCGCGATACAAATATGTTTTGACCCCCGAGCGATACCGTATTTTAAGCCATAAAGCACGAGCCAATTATATATTTTTTGCGCGTCAGCCAGCGCGGATAATTGCGTAAATAAATATGAATACGTGTATATATGCGCGCTTGCCATTAATGCTTCCGCGTAATCCCACATTCAACGCCGGACGATGATTCATTTAAACAATAAAATTTTCGGGGAATAAAAGTTAAACGCCGCCCAATCTCGCGCCTGTCAACTTTTCTCTCATATAGTCCGATAACCTTCTTTATTTAAGGGAATTTCTGTTTGATCGAGCATCCCTTCGATGAGAAGGGTCTCCCCCGTGATTTGCCTGATTCTTTCGCACGGCCGCTTCTCAATCTCAGCCTAAACCCTATGATTCCGCTTTATATATATATATATTGCGAATTATTTCTTCGTCTGAGAATTGCGCAAACACACAAGGACGGAGTTAATGCAATCGTGACAACCTCGCAAATATTTGTAATCAGACATTAATTGCGCAATGTATATTTTCTTTTTTACTTTGTTCATTTTTAAATTTATTACACGACCATGTTAATGCAAATACGAAATTGTTGCAACCATGAATAAAAAAAAAAAACTAAACATCAAGACTTTCAATTGTGCATAAGAATAAACTCGCGTGTCAATTCGCACTCGCGTGCGATTCACAACAGCACCGAGGGACAAGTTACGCGATGTCAATAAGTGGCGCGCGGTGTTTATTAAATCAACGCTCGTGTTAAAAGCCAAAACAAGCCCGAAGAAGGACGGAGCGCAGAAGAAAGGGATATATAAAATTTGCATGATGCGAGAAAAAAAAAAGTTTTACACCACCGCCACGGTCACGAGTCTCGATGTCTCGCGCTCTTCGAATGGAAGCGCCGAAAGTTTGACGAACTTGATATTCCGGCGAGAATTTGGCTGCGTTCAATTGAATTTACGATTTGGGTTTACAGCGTGTGGGTGTCAAGGCGAGACTCTCTGATTGACGCTGATTCGACCGCGACCTTTTTTCTCGCACGAGTAATATTCAACGTCAAGAGGCCATCGGGCCTCTTCAAACAGCGTTCAAATTTTCCTCAATCTTTTTATGCATGTTTAAACGCGGACATACATGTACCGAACAAACATTGCATCATTTTTTTTTTTATTAGTTACACACGCGCGAAGATTATTTGCAACATGGCAAAGTGTTAAATGGAGATGCATTATGCGCGGGACAATAATGTGAGGAGCTTTATTAAAATCGTTAAACGCGCGGATAAATCTGGTATATTGTAACGGACAAGAAAGCGAACCGATGAAAATTTTCCGTCCGAATGTGGAATGTTAATGCGACGGCTATTTACTATTTGCGGTAGTCTGACAACGTTCTTAGGATTCCGTGTCGAAATAGCTGGCAGTACACCAAGTACGCGATGCCGGAAATTATGCGCAACTCCTGTTATAGCATATTATTATATTCTGTTGTTTCAAAAGTGCATGAAACAGATGCCAAAGATCTCGCGCGGCGTGTGTTTATCATATATTCTCACGAATATTCCGGAGGAAACCCCACGCCACGTTTTACGCGATCTATCCAAGCTAATCTGCATATGAATTATTTTCCCGAAAATACTTGTTGTGCGTATGCACGAACCCCTTGTGTATGTGTGTGTGTGTGTGTGTGTGTGTATGAGAAAGACAAGCTAAAAAGACGTGTATATACACCGTATCAAATATCGAATACGTAAATCTTCTCATCAAAAGAAGAAAATAATGAAATAATAAAATATGACGTTCCATTAAAATAAATGTAAACAAATCTCTCTTTTCCCTGTGTCTTTCTAAATCTTTCTTTCTTTCTTTCTTTCTCTCTCTCTCTCTCTCTCTCTCTCTCTCTCTTTCTACCGTTCATCCATCGACACTTGCTGATAATATTTTCGCGTATTCGTAATAGCTGTTTTGTAAATTACGACGAGTTAGCCGGCAGTAAAATTCCCGCCACTATAGTCGACGTCACGTACTGTACGTATATAACGAAACGGGCGACGCAGAAAGTATAACCCAGGGAAAATGTGTATCTCCGAAGTAAAGTCGACGTAAAAATAATGGCGTCGGGGCTTACCCGATTATTTATTATTTCATATACAGAACCGAGCCGATAACGGGCGCGGCGCGGTGCATTAGCATTTTTTTGTTGTTTAAAAATGAAATATACGGGGTGTTGTCGGCGAAAGAGTGCCCCGGTCTAAAGTCGTCTCGCGCCCGGGGGAGAGCTCCTGATCTCCAAATAAGTGGGTATACGCCTTCCTGAATACTAAGTCACAGGATATAAAAACCCTATCGCGCGTCATTCATTCGAAGCTAATAACGCGTTACATGACGTCCGGATCAAACTGTATGTGTGTGTGTGTGTGTGTGTGTCTCTTTTCATTCTTTTATTCGAATTAAGAAATTGAAACTAGAATTTAATAGTTTTATCAACGCGGAGAGCATTTTGCTTTTCTCTCGCAAGCTTGTTCACTTCGTGATTTTTGTAATCGATCGTTAAGGTCATCAGCCTAATACCATGTATCATTCATACTAGCTACGAACAATCATTTAATAATAATCGTATTTTCGGAGCTCTCTTTATAATGACAGAATCAAAACTGACAGAATCGAAACTTTAAATACGATTTAAAATGTCTGTTCAAATTCTCTCTTACAAAATCAAAACAAATATATCCGACACAGTGAAACGGCAGAAATACGTAAACACTCTCGTACAATATTTTTGTAAACAATTACCTTCTAGAATATCCGAGATACGAAACGCTCGACAAGAAGCAAGTTTTACGAGCAGCAGCAAACATCGTCGTGCATTTAATGCGTAAATACCATCCAAGAAGGACGAAAGGTTCTGCCTCCAACTAAGACCTTCGGTGGCTTGGGCCTTCGGTGTTATTATTTGAAGATCAGCCCAGGGCGAATATCTAATTGTAGTAACGACCGCGATACGCGCCCGCGCCATCTGGCGTGCCGTTTCGCGCGCGGATTTGAAACTGACTGGAAGTGGGTTCCGAGACGTTGCAAGCCCGGCAGACAAAAGTTACGCGACCGCGCCCCCAGAGGGCCGGGGTGAAATCTGTGAGGTACACAATCGCTTTCGTCGCTCCTAAACTGTACCAATTACAAACACTGGCGGCTTCTCCATCCCCGATGTTAACTAAACACTAAATACTAACGACACACATCCGCCGCTTCCTCCCAAAAGCACATTCGCGGCGACGACGGCGGCGGCAAAACGAAGACGACGAGACGACACTCCGCGCGTTACGAGACTTACGAGACCAACTGGACGCGCCGCGCGCCATCCACCAATGAGCTGTTGATTACTCGGTACTGCACTTTACTGCACCGCAACCGAAACATATTTTATCGCGCCTTATTTCGCGACGGCGCCAAATAAAAGTACGGGCAGTACGGGCTTCTTCTTTTCATGTATTTACATACTTGTGCGCGTTTTTATACTTTTGTATCTCTTTTTTTTACATCTTACGACATAGTGAAGTTTTATTGTTTTGCACATTGTTGTGTTTATAATACCGTAACAAGTTGTGTATATTTTTTAACACTTTTACAACTTAACCAAACTCGTCGAAGTGACAGATAGCGGGAATGCTATTCGCAAAGAATGAGAAGTTTTATATATTAACAAGGAAAAAGTAAGTGTAAGATATTAAAACTTTCTGTAACTGAAAGCGCGTTCTCGTTAATTAATTAATTATTCGACTATTGAGGAAATTAAAAATAATAACGAATAAAACGTTTTTCAAATTGACCGGATCAAATTGACACGTGGTAAAACTAGATATGCTTTCAATTCCGGTTGTTCTAGTGTTAATCTGATTTTTTTTTCTTTTTACGTACAATTAGATGTAATACAAAACAAAATTAACATTAGCTGGAAAAAAAAAATAAGCTGTCGTAAGCTTTCCATTGTGATTTTTCTACATCACTCAGTTTTGCATCACTCGTAACTCCGCTATGTATTATTATGCACGCATTGTACTCGCACCGTGAATCGATAGATTGGAAATGTGATTATCAGACAATGAAGGGAACGGCGCGCGCGTCACGGGTCAGGCTTCGGAGTAAAGCTTAATCGATTATAACTAAGTAATGTTTGTTTGATGTGTAACAGAAACGACTGCAGCCGCGGCTTCACGGAAGAGCACGCGTACGATCCGGGAAATTGCAAGATTCCGTGTTTATTGCATTTAGCGGATGGCATTGGACGTCCACATGCGACTGAGGTATACCAAACGCTTTACGTACATATATACATATATACATCGACGAACCAAACCGCCACGCGGTGTGGTGCATAAGCAACGTACACTCGTTGCCAAAAATGTATCATCACGTGTGCGCTTCATTTGCGCGCGAATATAAATCCCGTGTCTATGTACACAAATAAATTTCACATCTCGCGTTCTTAATAATTTGTGCGAAATTAAAAATAATAAATAAATCACACGCAATGATTTTCGCGCGGATAATCATCAAAATTTCTCACTTTATAATCGGTTTATCGACGTGTTCTCTCGCGACTTCGCTTTTTTTTTTTCACGCCGGTGCGAAACTAACACACATTCACGCACGCAATTACACACAGCAATCTTCGTATTGATTGTATAAGAATTATCTCTCTCTCTCGATCAAAATTGCGGGAGTTTACACCGGCTCTATTGTTCGAACAACGGTTCTTGAGGAAGAGTGTACGGGGGCCGAAATAACTGTGCACACGATATGCTTGAGCCCGCGTTTCTAGCCCTCGAGCTCGTCCGACACACCCTCCCCATTTCTAGTATTAAATCTGACCCGATGCAATCCTCCCCTCTCTCATCCTCTCGCGTTATGTTTTATAGTCCCAGAATCCGCGCCTATACATATACAATATGTGCGAATCCGCGCGTTGGAAGATGAAACGCGGCCATTCGATAGCGTGCAAAATTTACCGCGTGTAATTCGGCTAAACGCGACGGGGCATATCGGGACAACCCGCCGTATATGTATTATATGTATCGCACAACGTGGTATAGGCTCATTTCCATATACCGCTCGCGCGCCTACGTCCGTCGCGCCCGATAACTTACGGCGGAATTGCGTTGCTAAGAGGCGCGAACGCAAGTGTCCGATATCGTTCGATCTCGTATACACCGCGTGCGTAAAGTAAACGCGTCGCGCGACGCGCGAGGATATTCGATAAATAAAATAACTCCGGTGGTGGACGCGATAGCGTCACGTTACCGTGTGTGTGTGTGTTGTGTGTTGTGTTGGTAACGATCTATAAGCAGAAAAAACTTGCCTGGGAAACTTTCCGTTGCGTGGCAAAATTATTTTCAACGTGACTGATAAAAAAATTCCAATTTCGCGACTTTGCAACGCACTTTCGATTCCATGCGTTTTTCATAATTAATATTTCAGTTTTTTTTTTTTTTTTTAATAAAAAGCATTTAATTATTTTTGAAAGCAAATTGTAATATTATGCACGACACATAATACAGAGAGAAAGAAATATGAAACTAAAGAGAAAAAAAATACATACGAATGGAAGGTCAGCAGTGAAGCCGGTTTTCTTGTCAGATGCACTTTGTAGAAGAACGGAATTCAAAGGATTTCATCTTCTGCTGATACATCGCGAATGTTTTATCTTCTTCTAAACGCTAGTTAATGGGCGTTGCGAAATGGCGTTCGGGTTCAGGTTACGTTACGGTCAACTGCATTCGTTAATTGCGTTTCTAGACGTTAGAAAATCTAACGAGTTTGTGCAATGTAACAACCGAGACTTTGAAATTATTGTTTGCAATACCCATACATTACAAATCAAATCTGCAAATCTCGTTTTATACAACTGCGTTTTTATTGTGAGATATTCTAATAAATTCACAAGACGTAAAACACGTCCAGAAGAAAATGGAAGAAAACGAAAAAAGAGAGTCTTAAATCAGTGAACGCGCGCGTTTAAAAACACCTTTTTGACTCATTTATTTACGCTCGCGTTTAAAACGCCTCGGTATCTATTTATCATGCGAGCAATTTAGCGCGTCTTAAGAAATTTTTTAAACAATAACACGGGATGTACGTTCTTAAAGGGAGATGATCGCTTTTCTCTCCGACATCACGGAGACTGCTCGGAACGTCGCGAGGGCGGAAGAACGACCGAGAGAGTGGGAGAGTGTAAGGAAAGTCGTGAAAAATGCCGCGCATTCCTAGAGTACAAATTTACGAGGTGAAACCGCAGCCACTCCATCCCTCTTTCTCTTTCTCTCTCTCTCTCTTTCTCTCAACCCACTCTCTCCTTTTCGACGTCCACGCGGCCCGGTTTACTGTTTTACTTATTCGCCAGCGGCAACTGGTCAGCGAAGATACTTTGTATATAAATTTTGGTTAACGTGAGGGGAGGTGGCCCACCGCCGTCCTTTCTCCGCCGCCATCGCCGTTCAACCCCCTGCCGGACTCTCGCCGGTTTCGTTGTACTGCGGTTTCGGTTACTCGAAGGGGAAAAGGGTGACTCTCTCTGTAGACAGTGGACAGCGCGGGGTGGAGTTGTCTTCTGGCGCACACCTTCCGGGGCTGGCAAGCAAGATGTGGAATGAGTTATTGAAGAAGGAGCTGGCTAGACTTAAAGGGATGGAACACGGGGCAACGCTCGACGTCGCAAATCAACACGTAGAGTCACGTGAACACGATTTGACAATTGTTACGCGATGACAATTTATCACACAATCGTCGTTCGAATAAAAGGGCAATTTTTTCACTTTTATATCTCTCGTATCTTTCAGTTAAAAATGCAGAATTAAAGAGAATATGATAGAAAAAACATATAGTTGCGATGAAAGAGAATAGGAGAAATCAGATAATTACCTTTCGACTAACGCGACATTATCTATTAACTATTCCGAGAGCGCACCGTTACGTTTGTGCGCGCACTTACATCATTATAATCTAACTTATAAACCAACCAACCGTGCGATATCGAACCGGCTCTCGAGAGATTCTTGCGTGAGTTTCCCTCGTGTATTTACGCACGTCTCACACGCACGCAATCGTGACGAGCGAGCCGTAAATATAACGCGGATCATAATGATCGTCGAAATATATATGTATATATAATATCGCATATCGATATATATCGCACATCGATATATATCGCACATCGATATATATCGCATATCGATATATCGATCTTCTTTTTTGCTTCTAATTGTATTAATAACATAACTTGACTTAAAACCGGTGCATATAATCCTTCTCGGTGAAGGGTTGTAGGTGAAAATCGAAGACTGTTGAAACGGACTTTCTGAAGGATTGGCTCGAAAGAGGGTTGAAGGGCTCGTACATACGCTCGAGCATCGCGTCAGGCGCATTTGACTTCTCTTGTAGTTCACCCCTCTCGTGCACCACCTTGAACCTCCTTCTTTCCCTTCTAACCTCCCTCTCTAAGCTCGTCTCGTTGTTCGACGCGGAAAGAGAGACGTTTGCCTCGGCTCGGCAAACTTGCGCGAAACTTCGATGCCGGAACTCGTCCATGGAACGGAACCGTCGGGACGGTGGAAGAGCTTTATAGTCTTCGCCGGTGGAAGAGCTCGCAAGCACGCTGATCCGTATCGCCTAAACGAGGTTTGGCAACGGCGCTTAGCCCGGGCCCGCCCGGAGAAAAGAGTTTCATTAAAAGCGGGTAATGAGGCAGTCAGGACCGGGGCTAGGCACTATACTCGCGAGATTCGCGTTGTACGCGCGGGAAGGGGGAGAAGGCTCCGCTATTATTTTGAGGAGGAGAGTTCGATTAGCGTGTGGGCGACGACCTCTCTCCCTCTCGGAAGGTTGAAGGATCGTCGGCGGTTTTCTTTTCGCACAACTTTACGCGGACGACTTCGCGCTGTCGTAATAATGAAATCGACGAAAAGTTTACGTCGAGGGATTTAACGGATTTTTTCTTTTTTAATTTATAAAACTGCATTATCCGTCTCGCGTTTTCACGTGCTTCGTCACGCTCGTGTGCTAACCAAGCTCAGTTTCACAAGTATCGCAGGTCCCTTGTTTTCAATTTTTTTGCAACATCGCGAATTGACGTAACTGTCAAAATATGTACGCGGGTTATTTCTCAATATTGCGGAAAAACATCAATAAAAACATCGCGTGTTGTTGTTGTTTGTAACACCGCGCGCGGTCTCCGCCCGAATTGCGATCGAGGGCAATCGAGGAGAGCGAGCCGGCGACGAGGTGATCGCGGAGTAGACTATCAACGGATTTGCGGTATCCTAATCGGCAAGGGTAGCTAATCGAGGCGTTTCCATCGGAGAAACCGTTGGAACACGGAGTATTACTCGCTTACGCGTGTTAAGCTTTCAACGAGCTGTTACGCGTAAAGCTCCATTAGACCGCGATACGATGTCGGAGTCGTGTACTTCCTGACAAACTGACCTCTCTCTCTCTCTCTCTCTCTCTCTCTCTCTCTCTCTCTCTCTCTCTCTTCTGCCGCGACCGGTACACGTTTAGCGAGTCGACGACGCCGCGGGCGATAAGCGTGTCGGATCTGGAATTCGCATCCCGACGCAACTCCCACGCGCGACGGATTTATTTGCATGCTCCGTTGTATCTCTTCGAGAAACAGAGAGAGAGAGAGAGAGAAAGGCACTCGTCAAAAATTTGGTATATTAATCTTCGCGAGCGATGCCTCGACGACGAATTAATCAAGCGAAATTGTATATCTATGAATATCATTAGAATCACCGGAGAGCGAAACCATTAACCATTCATTAGTTTCTCCTCTCCACGTTTCGAGATAATATGACGTTGTGTGTTTTTTTTTGTTTTTTTGTTTTTTTTTTTTTTGATAAATACATCATATACTTCTTAAGACCGAAACTTCCTGCATCTTACATAATCCAGACAATGCAGTCTCTCTCTCTCTTTCTCTCTTTCTCTGATATTTTTCGGTGAGACGGGAAGATCTTTCATTCTACGCTTCGGGAACAATAGATGCGAGCAATTTTCTTGTATGCAAATTGCTTTGTTAAAGGACGCTATCTGATATTTTAAATATCATCGGACGCACATTGGTTGCTTTTTTTTTGTTTGTGTTTTTTACCATCTTGCGCGCGTCTGTCGAAGTTTCGTTGTAACAGCCGCGTACGTCACGCGTACATAATTATCTTCGCGGAATTACATTTCGCAAATAATACGCGGCTACCGTGTATCAATTACACATCGGTATTTTACATCTCGACTCGTCGTTTAAGCGGGCGCTGGATAATTGCTAATGGACTTTGCGCGCGTGTCAACGCTTATTCTTATTGTTTTGCCGCCGGTCGTAATACTGTAATATCTTACGCGAGCATTGAATCGTACAGTGAATGCGCTACACACGCCACACACCAATATCGCGGGTATAAAAAGATGCAACAAAAACACACACGCGGCGTGTGTAAGTGTATGGGTTAGGTACGGGTGTGCCGTTTACCGATGATTCACAGGCGTTGCACCGTTATTACGTGCTATGCGTGTCAAGGCGCAATGCTGTATCAGTTTTTGCAGACTTCAGAATCCCGCGCGCATACTCCTCGCGCGTGGAACGCTCTTAAAGATATTCATTTTTTTTTTTTTTTTACAAATGCGCGCTCTCTTCGTATCTTAACGGATTTCTCGAACTTTTGATACTTCCTCGACTTCGTGAATACAGAATTTTTGCGCCGTTTCACCGCGTGTGTTACTTCTCGTCCGAGATGTCGATTAACGACGAGTTATTCAATTTTTACGGTTTTCATCATCGGATAAGTCTCGAAAAAAAAAAAAAAAAAAATCTGCGCCGAGCACGAACTAATTGCAGTGCGCGCGCGGACGATGGTCAGGTGAAGAACAATGAGAACACGTCGGAGTATCAGGAATCTCTTCCCGGTTGCACTTCCTTGCGTACGTACGTACGTATGTACGTGCGCAAAACCTGCTCGCGCGTGATACGCCTCGCTGCGTTTCAGAATTATACCGGAAGCAAGATGCACCCCGACCGCGGCAACGGCACTTCGAATTAGTTCCTCCTTCTCGAGTGGGCCGCGGGTGGCCGGCGGAGGGTGAGTTAGGGCGAGAGTATGTAAGTAGCGGAGCCGGCCCCTACGAGTCGGTCTACATCGCGGAAGGAGGCCTACCGTTGATGACAAAATAGCGTGATTACGGGCCATCAAATAAACACTAGACTTACCGTTATTCCGCGCCGCGGCTAGCTCTCTCCTTCGAGCTGCGTTCCCTCCCCCCCCGCCAACAGCCAACCCTCCTCTCTCGACCACGATGCCAACAACCCCGCCGGCCATACCCCATCGGCGGCGAACAAATACTGACCTCCTCGACCGAGGCAGCTTTAAAAGTGCTGCCGGACGGCGATTGGCGGCGAAGACGGGAGGGACAAATTGTCTTCGCCGTCTCTCCCCTGTTGTCGTTAAAAGAACACGGCGCTCGGCGAGTGCCGAGCTCGAGGGGGAGAGGAAAGTTTTTCGGGGCTCTTTTCTTCGCGTGAGAGATCCGTCTAATCGGGCGATCCGTGCGTCGACGTTGCGCGCGGCGTAATGGGGTTAATAATAAATTTGTGTTTCCTCGTTTCTGGCGCAACTTTAAATGTTGCGAGATGGTTGAGTTAAAAGTTGGCCGCGAGATACCATCACTTGATCTAATAATTTGATATGCGGAAAGTAATCTTCAAGATCTGTATCGTCGATTTGTGTACACGATTTAACACAATGCGAAAAAAATTCGTCTGGAAAAAAAGTTCCGTTAATTTCCGTGAAAATTTACGAACAAAAAAAAAACTTCTCGATAAACTTTTCGATCAATTACTCGGCAACGATGTGGAAACAATAATTCCTTACAAATCTTGCCGCTCCATCTCGATGTATTAACCAAGCCAAGACTTGTTTCCCGCAATCGACCCCTCGCGTACTGGCCGCGCTATTTAATTTTTTCCTTTAATTGGCTAATCACGAAATTATCAGCCCCATAAAGCTCGAGAGAGGCGCCAACCCTTTGCGACCCCTATCGCCGCCGGTGGCGGCGTCGACTCCCGTGGGGGGTGGTGCGCGGCGCTCTTAATTGCAAATTGGTGAAATAATTGAAACAACTCTCGTAAAAATAGTTGAAAAGTCGTAATTCGGTCGTAAAAGCTGAAAACCGCAACGTACCACCATTAACCCTTCGCACCGTTCCAGCGTCTGCCTCGAAGAAGAAGGGGGCAGAAGCGGGCGTCGGGGGTGTTGGAAGAGTTCTGTCGGATTTTGATGGGGTCTGGGGTTGAGCTCGATTTTCTTGGCGGATAAGCCTTATGGTCTCGCGGGATGAAATTGTGCTCGGATGAACACCGTGGAAAACGGCACGGTCGTTAACGTGGCGATCGTGGCAAGTTGCAATTATTCGGGACGAATTGGAAAACTTTTTTGGAGAAGAAATTCAAATTCGCGAGCTATTTTTGATTTTTCAAACGCAACATTTCATATTTGTGTTCCACGCGCACGCGTTCCGCGAGAAAGGAGTATTTAAATCCCACGTGCGTATTAAAGTGGCTCGAAGTTACGAGCGCGCAGGCACAATACGGAAAACACTAACGACCTACACGCGCGCGGAAAAGAACAAAAAAAAAGGGGGGGAGGAAGATAGCGAAACTGTGTTAAATTGGGGTTACGGGGGAACTTCACAACCTGTCCATGCAAAATTTATCGCTTCATTTACATGTTACCGTTCGGCTCGTGCCGCGTGTTAATACCTTCCACGATCAATGAATTATTCATAAAATGAATGCTGCTTCTTCGCTGTGTGTTTCGACTTATTGTTAGGCTTTTTCTCGTGTGTAGTAAACGACGGGATGCTCGCATAAAATTGGCTCGCTTTTTTTCTCGCCTCAGTAGTAAAATTTAACATGAATACCGACAGTCTCTCTCTCTCTCTCTCTCTCTCTCTCTCTCTCTCTCTCTCTCTCGTCGAGAAAAAGTAACCGCAATAGTTACTCCTGACATTGGCGTTCATTTGTTCATTTTTAAATTGCAACAAGTAGAAGAAACAACAAGTAGAAGAAACAGCCGCAGTTGTTAATTTCGCAGTAACTAAACAAAAAACACTCGAGTATATCACGCGCCTGTTTTTGAGAGAAGATTCTGTTAAAGAAAGAAGTTTAGTAAAAAAAAAAAACAATACCGAATAATTTAAGGCAATCAATAAATAAAAAGCGGAAAGTGTAACAGTGGAGAAAAGATGCGCGAATAAAATAATCCGCGAATAAAATAATTCTAAAAATTTTGTAGCAGTTAAAAAACTAATTGAAAATCAATTAATTTTCTCGTTATTTTGCGGATTTGTAGCATCGACACGTAGCTATTAAAAGTGAGACGTTTAATTTGGGAAGGTCCAAACGTCAACTTTAAAAACAATATTCAGCTCACAGTAGCGTCAAAAACAGGGCAACACAAAAATATCACGTAATTTACTTGACGGAAAGTCAATACATTTTGAATCTCACGTGATTTTCATTTCTCGGCGAAGGATAATTTGCATTTCGGCTTTTTCAATCTGCTGATATGAAATCAGGCAGTTTTCAAAACATTCACGTCTACGTCAATTGCGCGTAGCGCATCGGAAACAGACGCGCGATGGAAGGTGGATTAAGTCTCGGTTATATTTCTTCCGGCGGAAGTAAAATATTTGAGCGCGCGCCGCCGCGAGAAATGCGGACGATCGAGTGTTTTTCTTTGGTAAAAAAAAAAAAAAAAAAGAGGGAAGAAGAGAAGATTTGAAAACACGGAAGGAATTTCTCCGCGATATCAGCGGTGTTGTAGCGACTACTGTTATATTTGATTGAGCCGCTTCGTGTAAGAACAGCCCCCGAGAACTCCTACGATCCGAGCTCTCGCCCTTCCGCTCCCCTGGCCACTCCCTTTTGCTCATCCGTTCCCTCGCGCTCTTTGCGCAGCGAAATGTTGGTTAAATAATATCCGCGCTTCCAACCGTAATTATCTCGCTCTCAGATTTTCTGCCTCGCGGGGACGGCGGAAGGGCGGGTGGTCGGGCGAATCTCGCGGTAAGAGAGAGAGAGACGAGACGAGAGGAAGAGGAGGACGAAGGGAGGACGGCGGATAGAACTTCGAGATTGAAGGAAAGACTGAGGGAAGGGGAGGGAGGAGGGGATTAGAGATAGTGCTGATATTCGCGCTACAGAGATATTTGGATATAGCGCGGAGGATTTTATTAAATGTAGCGGAGTTGCTGAATAATACTTTCGTGTACTTTTTGACGTTTATTTATCGTATTGTTTCGCTCTCGGATACAGACGGGAAAAATATATATTTCACAATCACCGCGCAAACACCTTTCCTAATGATGAAACTTTTATAATTAACGAGTGCGCTCGAAGAAGTGTGTAAAAAATATGATGAGAAACATGTTTCAAATATTTGTTTAAACTACAATCTCACTTCCGTTTCTTTCTTTCGGTGTTTCCCTACGTCAGTTGCAAAACATTTATTTGCAAGCGAAGGGTTTCTCTTCAGTTTTCAAATTCTTCGCATTCCCTCGCTGGATTCTATCCGCGTGTATGTGTGCGCGGCACCATCGAGTCAGAAACACAATCGCGTTAAAACGATCGCAATTAGAAAAACGCGAGCAAAGAAATGGCGCATCATAAACAACGTTAGAAACAGCCAGCAACTGCGCGTTATTATAATGAAAGGTGCGAAAGGTGCAGTGTAAAAAAAAAAAAAAAAAAAAACCGGCATCGGTACCGCGCGCGCTAGAAACACACAGAAGGAAGCCTATATGGCCGGCACCATCGTGCACTTTCGCGCGATCGATTTTAGTTAATTGCGAATTGGCGCTATAGAACGCACGCCGGTCGGAGGGAGACAGAAGATCCCGTTGGAAAGGTGGCGAGGTAGGTTGGAAGGAGGGTCCGCGAATGGAACGGGAAATATGCAAAGTGTTTACGATCGTGCAACATGCTGCCGGCCCGGAGTTCAGTCTCCCTCTCCCCAATGTGTTCCGCGCTTTTATCCGACTTAGCGAGAGGGACGTGGAATCTGTAAGGAAGCGCGTCACGTTCGCTGCTTCCGTTATTAGTGCACAAGAGCTTGAATTCTAAATTCACATCCTCCTCTTCACTTCTATCGATTACACTCGCGAAATAATCAGGTTGACCGTTTCGCTTCCTCGGAGAGGAGGAAGAAAATTTTTTCCGAACGAAAGAGATGACGCGCGAAAACGTGTTTTTTTTTTCTGTCGATTATTTACTTGTTTCTCACACATTGTAGCATGTCAAAAACTTAATCGTATTACGTAACAGTAATAATAAAGATTAAAAAAAAATATATATATAAATACATATATATATCTAGACGACAACACGCAATAAAATATTGCGCGAGGAAGTCTGCAGAGAGAATTTTCAAATAACAGGTAGGTAATAACAATAATATCTCAAAATTCGCGCCGTGATTTTTATAATAGAAAAATTATGTAAAAGTTTTTATATCGGCAAAACTGACTTACGCGTGCGACGTAATTAGGGATTTCACATTGTTTTACATATTATTTTCAATAATACGTACCGAATTAATTTTTATATTATTTTGTCCTCTGTGTGACTGCGCGAGACATTTTTACACGATATTTTATAATAATGCATTCACCACGCCTACCTGCATTTGATAACCGCATAAACGATAACCGCAGAGCGCCTTATTGACGATTAGCAATGAAATCGTTTATCTGGATAATCAAAGATACAAAAGTTTGTTTAAAAGCGGCGCGAAAAAATTAAATTTATTACTTTTTTTTTTATGTGCACGCACACACACGAACTTAAGATGTAATCGCAATATTTTATCAAATAACGTTTTTTTTTTTTTTTCATTTATTTAAATGCTGTCATTATTAACTGCAATATACATATGGTATATGTGTATTGATCATTTTGTCTGAATAATCGGTCAAATTATACGTTCGCAATTTACAGCGACGGCAGAGGGTAAAAAGACGCGCCCTTTGCGGCTCGGGTCTCGTTGCGGCTCCACTTATAAAAACGCAATTTCCTTGTAACAATATAGCATAATAAATGCTGAGGGTTGCTTTCTCGGGGGCGGTTGAAGAGCCCACTTTCGCCAAGCGTAGACGAAGCGGCGGGCGGCTCCGATTCGCTATTACAGTTTGTAATGTACTTACGTAACTTCTGTTTATACACCAACTTTTCTCCACCAAGCACTTAGCCCGTCTCAGACTCCTCGCCGTTTACAACGGCCCGTTTCATCCCTTGCTCGCGGCGTTTCGCTCTGATATCATTTTTAATGTCTGAAAATTATCTCCACCACCTCTCCGTGCCGCAACCCCTTTTTTTTGACCAAAATTCTCCTCTTTACCACCTATTGTCTTGTCCCGACGCGACGCGGCAATGCTTGTTTGCTACCTTCCTTGTTTATTACTTGTGTCACGCAAACTCTATTTCGCAGACCCCTTTATTTTCCTTCTCCTGGCTTTCTTTCTTTTTAAGTGTCGCTGATTATTATTTAAACAAGTGCGTTTTCTTTCTCTCTCGCAATTATACTTTTTTGTCTCGACTCTCGTTCGTACGAGATTTATTTTTTTATTTTTTTTTAAGAATAATGAACAAATACAACAACTTTTTGTGTTTATCAAAAAATGTCGGCGCAGTAAAATAATATAATATAAAAAAATGAAAGAACGGCAGTGAATTAATGGACACGTAGGTATTCTTTTAATAACAAGTGTATGAAATAAATTAGTACAAATGCTAAATGGTGATGTGTTATTTACGTTCAGAGAATATAAAAAGAATTTATCGGATTTAAAATACGTAGCGAATAATATAGTCGCGCTACACTTTCGCGAGCGCGAGATTAAATTATTATTTAACACGAGAAGTAAATAAACTTGATTAAAACTTTTATATAATTCTCTTTTTCTCTCTCTCTCTCTCTCTCTCCCTCTCAAAATATTCTGTGTGTATTCTTATTTCAAACGAAATAAAATTTTAGAATTATATGTTTATGTTGCACAAAGTGTGCATAAATAAAAATATGCCGTTTAAAAAATTTTTTTCCAAAATACTCACTTTACATTTGTTATAAAGATAATTATCAATTAAACAGGCACAAAAATGCTCGTATGTGTTTTCAAATAAAACGTTTCCGGACCTCCCCTCACGCACAGCATGACAACGCACATAGGAACGAACGTGCATTCACACAATCCTTAACATAATCAGCTTCGGGCACACAGGGTTCGCGCTTTCGTTGTGTGTAACGACATCGTTTATTACGCGCAAATTTTCAGCTATCGGCGCCAAAAATGTCCCCTCCGCGCGCGCCATAATTGCGATGACTCGATGCGTAGTTGATCGTGTTGCCTGTGATGCCATCGTGATGCATTTTTCTCGTTTTCAGATCGGTCATGACATTTCACAAAGAGCACAGGTTCCGGCTCGAACGGTAACGATGGGGATGAGGCATCGGGGGTTGGAATGCAGAGCTGCAGAGTTCAATGCAACTCTGCATTGAAAACAAGCCACGATGCGCCCGGAGCCCCGGGCGCTTATAATCGTTATGTTTAGTCGCTTGTGTTCCTGCATTTTCCACGGTATTTACACTTCACTGAAATCTCATGAAAAAATGATAAAATAAACACCCCCGATTCCGGACGCGCGCGCGGAAATAGGATATCGCGATATTTATTCTGGCTTCGTGTCATGCGCCTATTTATAATGGACGGCATTTACTAACTCGGCGCTGCATATTTATTCCCTTCACTGTTGCAGTAATTCCGAATAATATTGCGAGAGGGAGAGAGGGGGGAAAAAACTTCGCGGGTATCACAAAGCTTCGTGATGAGTTTTTTTCCGACGATTGCACGCGCGTACTCATTAGCTGTGATGTAATTATCACAATGTATCGCTAAATTATCAACATCAACTATTTTATCGTATACTCAGTCGATTGAATTATTTACTTGTTTACTCTTAATAAATGTGTAATCTTATTTCTCTCTCTCTCTCTCTCTCTCTCTGCTAGAAAAATACTAAATTATTTCAAAAAATCAATACGCACTGTTAATCTGACAAGTTTTACGTAAACTTTATGATGATTTACCAGTGATCATTGTAGACTTGGAAAATCACTTTGTGGAAAACTAATAAAAAAACAAAAAAAAAACAATAATTGATTTCAGATCGCGAATCATCAACCGTCTGACTGCATGATCGTCGCGTGCAACAGTGTACGTCGTTATTTCGCGTGCGTGCCAAAAAAAAGCAACTATTTCATCGACTTTGTGTGAGTTTAAAAAAAAAAAAGCAGTGCAAAATAGGCGGCGAATAACGTCATTTACTTTGCTCGTCAAATAAACAGCAGCGGTGAAACGTCACAACGGATAAAACTTGAGTCAAAGAAGCGATTATCATCGCGTCGTATTTTGCTCGTCGATTTCGTCGGTTCGCGGCTACCTCCGTGAGCAGCTTCGGTGTTTGTGCCGGGCACAACGAACGACGGGGAAGGAGGGACACGACACTCGGACCGCGCCGAGTTGGACGGGCAAAACTAAACAGACCACGAGGCGACGTTAAAGTGATGGCGCGAGTTAAACTGACAACCTTCGCCACTTTCCCGGAAGCATAAGCTATCTCGCGCGGCCTGTCGCTTTTGCCGCGAGTGTATTTTCATTGTCGCTTTTATCCTTCTCTTTCGCGATCGGTAACACGCCGCGTCCCCGCGCGCGTTTGATTGTTTTCCGAATGAATGAGATGAAATTATAAATAGAGAGCTCGCGCGATTTTCCGCTATCGTGTGTGTCGCACCTCTCTCTTCGTGCGCAACTACCGGACACGATCAAGCGATGGAAATTACGCATCACCTCGCGCGAGAAAGTTACGCTCGCGCCTGTCAATCCGTTCCAATTAAAATGCACATGCACAGTCGGATGAGTTTTAATCTCATAACCTGCAATAACTAGCTACGTTTTTAGAGTTATTTATCGATTTTTGTAATGTCTTTACGTAATGCATATACACACATGTCCGTACAATCTGCTTACGAGCGCTGAGTGTAATGCGATATATTGCGCGCCCTCGAAAAAAAATCCTTTATTATTTCAAAAGGGAGTTTCTTGTATATATTTTATGACTGCGTAGTTTTTTTTTTTTTTTAACACGCAACGCGATGTTAACTCGCGTCGGTCGTGTCTCGAAACTCTCACGCGCGCGAGATGCGCGTCGGTTTCCGCGACGGAAATCGCGGAATTCGAACTATTATCGTGTTCGCTTCTTCGCTCTCTCTCTCTCTCTCTCTCTTTGTCTGCGAAAATTCTCACGCTTGCAGCAATGCAGAACAGCGATGAGGAACATCTGCCACGGGGGAGAGATTGCAGCCTCGATGCCGGCCGAGGCGTAAGAGGCGCGCGAGCGAAACGGCTGAACACCGGTAAACAATCCTCCGACCGGACCCTCTCTTCCCTCCACCCTCGCGCAACCCATCTCTGATTGCTAATGAATCCTAACACTATTATGCATACAACAACTAAAAAAAACTTAGGTCGGGACACGAGAGAGCAGGAGTCGTTGGCCGTGGGCTTCGTTCTTCGTCTCTTTGTGGCCGTTGCGCGTCGCTCACACACACGCGCGCACATGTGTGTGTGCGTGTGTGTCGGTGCGTGGTACTTCTGGGACAAAGAGTTGTGCAAACACCAGTTTACCAGCGGGGGACATTATTGCCCCTGGACCCGGGGCAAGTTACCCGTCAGGCACTTCGTTAGTGCAATCCTTTTTGCTCGTTACCTTGCCGGTTACTTCGACCTCGATGCGTTACGATCGTTACGATACCTGTTTGTATGTACGTATGCGCGCCGGCCGCTCGTCCGTACCGCCACGCCTCGCGCAAATGCCTTCGCGACGACCCGAACCGGCTGGCACGTCGGAGGGCATTTTGGCGTTGCCGGAGATTATTTTTCGCCGGATGTCGCGACGACGCGCGAAATTGCGCGCGAATAAATAGCGAGCCACTCGAGGCAACTCCCTTGAACATTGAAGAAATAATTATCAGGCACGTAAATATTAAACACAACAATTCTCTCAACGTTTTAAATATCTTTTAAGATACGTTTTTAAATAAATATGACTTTCTTCAACTTCACGTATTACATATTAAATATATTTCTGTTCAATAAATAATGTCCGGTCACTGGAAAATATTATCGGGGACGGTCACGTGTATCATCGTAATTATTCGACAATAGATTTCGCGTCGATGTTGCGCCAGGTCTCGGGACATTCTTCTCAATTTTCTTAACGGCCGGGCGCATAATGCGTTTACCGTTTCGCGCCGACGGTTTTTCGCAACAACACGGCACGTAACGTGCATTAACACGGACCGAGAACCGAGAAGTAAGACCGCACCGGGGAAGGGCTTTATGCAGCGCGCACACACGAGGTGTGCACGCGATGACGTGATTCTATCGATTATTAAACGAATAATATGCGCTCGCTCGCACTGCCCTGTACCATGTGCATCGAGCCACACAGGCAATTTGGGTATGCATCGTATGTACGAGTTTATGATCGCGCGAAAATCCGGAATGTTCGGCACGGAGTGATACGATGGAAACGAAATAGAGTTCCCCGCGAAACTAATTTCATGGAACGGTTACAACCCCGACGCCTCGAAAATACCGCTGTGGTTTTCTGAAATTAGAAGTTACACGCGGAGGGGAACAAAATTTTTTTTTTTATTTTTTTTTTTATTTGTTTTTTTTTATCCGCGTTCGATTTTCGCCCGGCGACGACGGAGACGCAACCCGGTAAACATTTTTAGCGGCGCGCCTTAATGAAACCCGCGGAAATATCCCGTGATAAAAATAAACACCGCCACACAGTCTTTCTTAATCACCGCGTGCGTTTCGCGACGTAATCAGCCGCGCGCGGATTTTCAAATTTCGCAAAACGATCTCCGCGCATCACGTGTACAGCTCATTTTACTTAATTTTTCTATCTCTCTGTGAATTTTGACTGATTTTTACGTTTACGGCTTTTTGAATGGGAAACAAAATACGGAAATGCGCCGTATTCATGACGTTCTTTTTCACAGAAAACGGATAAAAGGAAACGGAAAATTAATAAGAGTAATATTTTCTTTCTTTGATTTTCTAGCTTTCGCGCGAAACACGTTACTCGAAAATTGTTGATTTATTATTCTTTCACGTAAATTTCGTCGAATAAAACAAAACGAAGACACTGAGAGACAAAGCGCTTGCAATCTGCTTAAGTCAATCCTCTCAATTATCTCGAAGTAGACACCCGCGCACTCACAGGACGGCGGACGTTAATCACGAATTTTCGACGATAAAAAATTTCTTTTTTTTTATTTTCGATTTCCCGATGTAGATACGAACGTCGCGAAGTTTCAGGTGCGCTCGCGAACGAAGAGTAGAAAAGGAGGGCAAAGAGGAGAGAGTCGATTTATCGCAAAACGTAGGAAGAATCGAACGGAAGAGCCCCGCGGGCTCTGCACACGGTACGATGATCCACTGTCACCCTCCCCCGCGCGCTCAAACGCGAGGGGTGCGCTACAGTGCGCGCGAGTCGAGAGGGTGCAACAATAGCGAGACAGTTACTGTCAACACACTCGGTGCACATTAGTTGTTTCGCGGAAGCGGCTAAAATGTAAAACGAGGATCCCCGGGAACAAAAGGAACGTGGCGGGTGGAAAAGGTATAGGATCAATACAATAGTATATTTGTACAGACCGACTGATGAGGGGTGCCTTGCAAGTGGGAGGCCTCGCTCGGGGTCGGCGATGCCCGTCCAGGATTGGGTACGCCTGTTGTTTACAATGAAATGCAGGAAGCACCAGGAGACACAAAAAAAAAGGGGGGTGGGCGACGCACGAAACACCGAACTCGCGTCGATGTCATCCGTTGACTCGCGAACGTCACGTACGCGATCTCTCAAACGTTGTCTGAGGAAGATACACGCGTGTGCGAAGGATGAATAGTTTGCGGAAAATACTTGGGAGTAATATAATAATGAGGCAAACGGGGTTTGTCCTAGAAAATATCGCGTACCCCACCGATCGAATCGCGCGCAAAACTATCGCGCGATGTTTATTGAAAATGTCTCAATAAACATATTATACAAACCGCGCATGTGTGTTTGCGATAGCCTCATTTGTGGCAAATGTGTAAACATAATAAGAGCTTATTGATCTAGAGAGTATAATTATGGTTTATATGGTCGCGCGGGTTCATGCAAGGGAGATCCTAATGTTTTTGCAGCAATTACCGCAGTGCCGTATGAAATCTTCGGTAGTTGTGTGTGTGTATGTGTATGTGTGTATTTGTTCGCGCGCAAAAGAGGTCCGTAATAAAAATGCATGAGAAAACATAAGTGCAACGATGTACGAAAATCAAACACTCGTTTGTTTCGAAATTTGAAATCGATGATCCGCGCGATGATCACGTAAATAAAATTTTCTCGCGGCGTGTGCGTTTCGGCTTCGACACGTTTTTATATTTCATAGCATGTCTAGGAGGAGCGTCGAAGGAAATATATTTAATTACGGCGAGATTGAGAGACAAGAGAGAAAAAGAGAGATCGCGATGTACATAACTCGCCGAGTGCGCGAGCGGTTTCGAATCGTCATTAATACGCTTAATCTGATATTCCGCCGAAGCGAAATGTAATGTTTGTTTTCGCCGCGGAGATCACATAGTAATTGTTCGCATCGATAGGAATGAAAATTGCAACGAACAAGGTGAAGCGCGCGCGCGAATCCGACCGGAGGGAGGAGGGAGGGTAACAATTCTCGATGCGCGAGTACTCGAAATCATCGCGGCATATCTACTTCATTTGTCCAACCTGGTTGCGTGTATCCGCGCGCACGGGTAAACACGTGCATACACGCCAGCCGAGTTGCGTCCAACTCCCCGCGACGTGTTTCTTCTCGGCACGTTCTGTTTTCTATTTTCGCTGCGAAGTCGCGTGTCAAAAAAAAAAAAACCGTAAAACTAGAAGCTGCTAATGTATTTTTTTTTTTTTTTTTTACATCAAGCTTCTCGAAGTTCGAAAACGAGATCTTTATGAATTGAATTTTCATCGAGTTACATCGGGCAATAACAATAGATGGAAATATAAATGTGTTTTCTCAGAAGAGACAAAGCAGCAGTTGCAGCAAAATTCAGACAGATCGTGAAAATTTTTGACGCGCGCGTTCCGCTCCGATGGAGTTATAACAGAAATGAATTTACCAAGCGAAGAACACATGTATATAGCGCGCGTGATACCAGCGGACAACATGTCTGATAATTAGCAAATATGCAATACCTATGATTAGAGTAATAGTTTCGCAAATAGAATATTTTCATTTGACAGGTATGTATGTTCTCTGTGTGACGTTTACGAATGGGCACGGTGGGCAACAAAGAGCGCCCCTCTCCCCCCTTCCCTTTCCACCCAACGGTTTGCAAAATGAGGATCGAAAATCAAAGCCCACTTAATAATGCGCTGATGAAATCATTCGCGCTCGTATGGCAACGGGCATCGAAAATGTCAGACGCTGAGAGCGTATTGTCCGTAATATATTTTTGATTAAGTGGCCGGAATAACGGCGATAAATAATAAAACGATGCACTTGTTTACGGGAAACCGCAATTGAATCAACGCGCGAGCGCGCGTCCTCCATTGCGAAAAATCAAACGCGCGCCAACACACGCATACACGCGCGCGCGGATGTAACGATGTCATTAATGCGGAACATTGAGTGAAGCTGACAAGCTGCGCTCGGTCAGCAAAAGTTTCCGAAAGCATTTCTGTTTGTGTTGTTAAAAAAAAAAAAAAATTCTCTCTTTGAAAAACACAACATAAGTTCTTTACAAAACTAATTGTGTGTGTCGTCGAAGATCAATCCCTTGATTCACGTCTCGGATTCGTCATGTGGTTTCTTACGCCATTAATCTGAGACGCACGCAGTTTGAATTCGCTTTTAATAAAGCAAATAGTACAAATAATTATATTAAAAAAACAAATGTCAAGTTGAAAAATAAATAGTATTTTTTCGGTCACATAGAATCTCATTTAATTCGTATGTCAAGAGAGTAAATGTGTGTAAATAAATGATAATGAACCAACAATTAATTCATTTGTGTGAGTCTGTATTTGGAACAAGTCACGTGACGTACAGGCTGACCCGTATACACTTTTAATGACCCGAGTTTACTCGTTTACGCGAATAAATCAATGAAGTATAAGATAAAATAGAATTCAGACTCGAAATCCGAGATACCTCGGAATACGGGAAAGGAATATAACCGCGTAACGTGACGCGAAGGGGGTGGCGGCACGAAGAATTTCGGTGACAGTATCTCGATATACCCCGGAGACGTTTCCTCCCTCGCCCGCTACAATCACGTGAGAAGAGAGAAAGAGAGAGACAGAGAGAGAGAGTGAGAGGGTCGGGGCAGACAGGCGTCGCAAAGGACCCGAATCTCGAGTTTCCCTCGATTCCCGACGCCTTCCTGAAATAATCCTCGCGGACACGACACATCGGGCGGCTACGCACGCGTGTGCGTGTCGAAAAGGGGGGAAGAGTGTGAGACTTACATATGACAAATTCAACGCGCGCTCCTTCCCGCCTTCCTTCCTTGCTGACACTTATGGCCCACGGCCACACAACCACCCGGGTATTATTATTTTCATTCCTTCCCGCATGTCTGTCTGTCTGTCTGTTCGTTCGTCCGTCCGTCCGTCCGTCCATCTCGTTCCGCGTTCCTCCTTTCCGCGTTTGTCTCCTCTGTCTGCACCTTCTCCCACACCGCGGAAATCTCTTTTCGGATGCTGCTTTCGCGAACACTCCCTCGAGCGAGCCTCCGTCTCCCGCCCTCCCTTACCTTCCCCGTGCCCCGTCGCTCCGCTTTCGCGAGATGGGTCTCTTAGTTTTTTGCGCGCGACACGTGACTGAAAGTCCTCGGGGCCGCCTTTGTTGCCGGGGACGTCGCCCCTCTTCTCGCGACGCATCCTATGCGGGATTTCTTGTCTACGGGCTTTTTGCGCGGGTGGAAAGTGGAACACCTACGTTGTAATTATCCCCGGTGACGCGCAACGATACGATGAAAAATTGGTCACGCCGTGGAGAGAAGGGAAGACGAGACTAATTAGATGAGCGCACCAACTGCGTGTATACACGCCGTTGCTGAGATTAAACTCTGTGAATAATTAAAACAATTTTTTTTTTGCGATAAATGAAAAGATTTTGTTGTGATTTTTTTATGTTAGTTACACGGTAATAAAATAAATTAACTTTGCGTTTAATCCGCACACAATTCGATCTCTCGATTGTTCGAGACCGCGTCGCACCGCAGTAAAAAAAAACTCCGCTGATAGAAGGAAAATCGTCTTTACGCTTCGTGGTTTAAACGCACGGCACCTTACGGTCTTAAATCATATTACCCGCGCGTGCCCTTTTTATCCCTTCTCGCGTTATCTCCTGCGGGCTCTTCCTTCCTCTTTCTCTCTTTCTCGTTGTCCTCGTTCTTATTTTATTTGTTTCGCTTATCCACCGCCGTTCTTGAGGCTCGTCGAGATTTCGCGGCAATTTACTTTATGCGTTACATCGTTTTCCGCTCTCTCGCTTTCGCCGTGGCGTAACCTACCCCAGTCTCGTCTCGTCTCTTTCGAGAACTCACCCCTCGTGTTCTTATGGAGCTCGACAGCGTCCGACACACATGCGCGCGCCCCGCGCATGTGTGTGTGTAAAACAACGTATACGTGCAAGATACGAATGTGTTCGTTTCTATCGCCGAGGCGAACCCAATGTGTTCTTCTCTCTTCCGCACTTATTTCGCGCTAATTCACCCCTCAAGACCGCTTACCGCCCTCTCCTTCCCCTATCCACCGTCTACCGAACAGGTTTAGGTTTTTTTTTCTCACGTGCCGCGAAGCAGTTCTCGTTAAGCGGTTAAGGGTGAAACTCGGTAAAGAGGGGCTGTAAATTCATTGACTGGCGAAAATACCCCTCGGAATTCCCAGAAGCGTCTTCCGAGCAATTCCGGCGCTAGGCTTACTCGAGGATCACGCCTAAATCGCCCGAAGGTAAAGTGTTGTGTTCTCGAAACATCCGCGACGTGTTTAACCGAATAAACAGTCGTCGGTATCCGAAGAAACACCGTCAAAAAAAGGACAAAAAAAACAAAAAAAATATAAAATATATATTGGTAATTGTAAAATGTAATTAAAACAAAAAGAATTTTGTATATAAACTTCTGAAAGGACGAGAGCGTGATGAATGTGGACAAGAATGCAGAGAAAACTCATCGTAAAAAATAGCGCGCGATAAAAATTCGTCGCTATATCAAAAAAAATCGCGCGCTTGGACGCGCCGGCGAGTGATCGACGCGACGGTCGAGGATCATTCCCTCTCGAAATACGACCGCGTATATAATTATCAAACAAAATCTACAATCCGAAGAGAGAGAAAAAGCGAGAGACAAAAAGAGAGAGAGAGAGAGACAGAGAATCGAGGATCGCGGTTGAGCATTACAAACGCATTTACATTCGGTACTTGACAAGAGCCAACAAAGGGGCCCGGCTACCGGAATGTTCACCGTAAATAAGCATTACGATATAATTTTCTGTCACAACAATGGCCGCCGGTGTTACAAAAGGTTTAGCCACGAGGCGGCGGCCGTCGGCTACCGCCGCGGACAATGAGAACGACCGCGTTACGCCGTAAATTGATTTGCGAAAGCGTTCCTGAAAAAGCCCTCCGCGGAGAGAAAGTCCGGGCCCGCCGCCGTACGTGCCGGGTAGGTCGACGGTGGAGGGTGGTGGCTCCGGGTGGTGGCGCGAGCTTTTGAGCTTATACCGCAAAAATTACGTCGCGGCAGGGATTGTATTTATGTTACATAATTACGCCACGCGCGCCCTGCGACCGACCGCGGATAGAGAGACCGACCACGGAGGAGGGTGGCGGCGGCGGCTGCGAGCGCGAGCCAGAAGAGAGGAAGGGTGGGAGGGAAGAAGGAAGGGGTTGGAAAAAAATCGCGGCTCTGGCCGAGGAAAAGTTTTTCGGCGGTCGGGTCGGTCCGACCGAGCGCGAACGAGCAACGCCATCCGGGCTAATGAATAGAAATAATTCTCGCGCAATTGTGCTTTTCGGTAGTTTTCAATTAACACTCGCCGAGCCGGCGCGGAAACGCGCCGAATGGCGCGACGCTGCACAGCTTTAAGTTTTTATACCGCGCGAATGCCGCCCCCTCGCGGCTCGTAATTATAATTTTCTGTCAGGTTGGGGCGAGGGTGCGCGCGCGCGCGCGGAGATCGCTTCCTTTTTTTTTCTCTCTCCTCGCATTCTCGCCCTTTGTTCTTTCTATTTTTTTTTCTCGCGGGGATGCAACGGAAATATGCGTCGCGATTTCTGAATACGCGCGTGTTTCCGCACGATGAATCGGTAGGTCTCTTTGTGTGCCGCAGATTCGCGAGAATACGTCGGGATCTCTCTCTTTGAATTTTTTCAGAAACTTGCCGTTGCTTACGATTGGAAGCGTGAATTTTATTTCGCAATTCGCAGATTAAATATTGTTTATCTCGCAAATAAAATGTTATAAAATGTTTACATAATCGTGACATTTGAAAACTACATCGCGCAATGCGATGCTTCACCTTTAAACAACATATTGCAACTGGTTTCTAAATCCGGTGTTATATCTCATTCCGGCGGAATCTCTCTCTCTCACTCTCGGCGACTGTCGGCGGAATCCCGCAAAATAAATCGCGTCTCTCGCCCGGTGATCCACGGTAATATTTGTCTTTCATCGGGTCATTTTACAAGATTCCCTATCTACTCCGACTTTTTAGACAAGAAAGGCAAAATCGAGAGCGGCCACGGGTGCGCTCCTCGGCGTAGGACACGCACTCTCATCGTGACAGGGTTGAAAAGGGGGGTGCCCTCTCGTGATTTCCCTGACTTGTCGGGGCTGGGATACGGAGGACGGGGCTCCCGTGGGATAAAACTGGCTATCGAATGCTGAATCTGCGTGGAAATGTAAAGGCACCCTGACAAATCGGTTTCTATTACCGGATAGCGGCGGGGGTCGTTTTTTTGCGCAAGAAAAAAAACACAATAACAATCGAATTAGAACGGATTTACTTTCCGTCGTGCGAGAACGCATAGTCAATTATTCTCCGAACATTGTTACGGACACGGTTTGCGTAACGTTTCGCTGAAATTGCGCCATAATTCTTCCTCGTGTTTCTTAACGTTGTGATATTAATTTTTTTTTTTTTTTTTTTTTTTGCGTTACACGTGTGTAACAGCGTGGAATTTGCTTTTGATTTACAATTAAGATCGCTCGTTACTTTTATTGCAGTTAATGGAACGATTGACCACGGAATTCCCAGCGCATCTCTCCTCTCTCTGGTGCCCTCTGACAGAATATAATCGGGCGCGTAATCATCCCATTGTTTGCCGAGAAATTAAATGGACAGTACATTTGTGTTGCCGGAGTGCTCGCGCGCGGACGATTGTCACAACGTTCGATAATAGCATTTATTATTGCTATTCGCATTTTTGTTTAACCGCTCGTTCGTCACGGACGGAGACCGGTTATACCTTCGATCTCTCCGAATCGCTCCCGTGCAATCGATTAATTTGTTACCTCCTCTTCCCTTCCCTACATCGGAATCAATTTTATTGCCACTTCTAATTTATTGTCGATCATGACGGATTTAAATACAATTAGAAACAAAAAGGTCGATATATCGATATGCGATATATATATCGAAATGCGATATTATGATGTTCGCATAGAAAAATCTTATTCCTGCTCAAAACGCTACTTCGTATAGTAGTACTACGTACGTAGTACTATTGCAACAAAAATATTTTGTATCGACGCGATTTACGCTAAATTTTTAATATTCCATAAGAAATTTATTTATTTTGTTAAAGATTTAACAAATAGCGTTTAACTTGGCAAATGAGAAGTTACGCAACGACTTCGTGCGTGAAATACTCGTATTTATATGCTGATTCATTCAGTATTCACCTTAACTTTGTTAACTATAATGAACTAGTTATTTACAGTTTTTTATATGTTTATCGCTCACGTGCAATCGATTAATTTGTCACTCCTCTCTTCCTTCCCACATTGGAATCAATTTTATTGCCACTTCTAATTTATTGTCGATCATGACTTAGATTTAGACGTTAAAACGTTAATCCGATTTAACAACTTGCAAAATCGCGACATCGATAGCGATGGATTATATTAAGATAATATAGTATCACGCGTAGAGAGACGTGTGTGTGAAGCGCTTACACGCTACATACCGTGACAGTGACAGATCGAGAAATATATATTTCTGTGCCACGAATTGATAAAATAATGATTTTATATGTGCATTAATTATTAAACCGCGCGTGTATATGAAAATCGATAATAATTGCGTTATTTCGAAGACGTTTCTAGAATTTTATCTACGTGCGCTTAAATTTCTCTCTCTGTTGAGCAGTCTTCGATCGAGACAAGAGAGAGAGAGAAATGAGGAAAAAGATACTTTTATTTGTAAAAGCGAAAATATTGCAATTGGATGCAAATATAATAATAATAAATTGCGATCGAAATAAATACGCGCACGTAAGGAAGTCAATTACAAATGGGCGATCCCCCATCGTGCTCTCGCACGGGGGATGCTGGTGCGAATTGTTACAACGCTATGTTGGCCGAGAGCTGATTTTTTTCGCGGCTGGGTAAAATATTTATTTGTAATTAGCACAAAAGAGGGAGAGTTATCGCGAATTATTTTCAGCCGCGCGATCGCGAACTATACAAAAGTGAATAAATATAACGTAAAAAATGTTAATTGTCGTCAGCACTGGGCGTCACCGGGAGAACACAAAGAACAAAGGTATATAATGATATATCGATGGTATATTATTATTATCAGTTTCAGGGAAACGCAAATTTCCCGGAGGCGGGAAAAGCGGCGGCTCTCGCGGCCGCTCTGCGCTTTTTAAAAATAAATTCGAACGAAAGAAATATCAATTAACACGCTCAATAACGCAAGCAATATCCCGAGCGTTCATCCGAAACCACCCTCCATGCGGTTAGTACGCGGCCAGGCAGGAACGCGCTACAACCGTGTACAAGAGGATAAAGCAACCCCCCTACTCGACTACCGGCAGCAAATAATTAGTATCTTAGTAATATCGGGAAATGCGCTTAAGGCCAGTCTCGACTTGGCATCTTAATTAATTAAAACTACTGGCTGGAACTATTATCGACCGCGTATTAAATTACAAAATCTAGCTGTGATTATTCAAATATTAAATTCAAAATAACATCCAAGTAACATCACACACTCGCGAAGAATATAAGTTAATTGGTCGAGAAACGTCTTTTAACGTAACCTAACCTTTTGTTGAGAAAAGTTAGAGGAAAGGATGACGCACATATCTGCTTGTTTAGAACAATCGGACATTTTCTCTTCTCATTCAGAAGCAAAAGCAGGGGGAAAAAAAAAGAGAGCTCGTGTAAAACGTCTCTTCAAACGAGTCAACTTCCGATCCGCTCACACCGGCGATAACGCACACCACTGCAGTTTCAGTTACGTTTTAATTAGCTAGAATACTAATGCACCGCATGAACAAGTAGCCAATGAATGCTGTGTTGACCCGTGCACATTCCGAACGCCAAGCCAACTACACACACACACACACAC
>QVNW01001563.1:0-14395 GCA_014825475.1 Pseudomyrmex flavicornis
CAATGGCAGACGAGCTCACAGTAGGATAGAAACCCGAAAACGTGGCAAAAAGTCAATTATTTCATATCTATTTTTAAAGAAAAATTTTCTTTTTATTATTATCTACACTTATTAGAGTAATTAAAACCAAACATTTATGTTAATATATTGCGTACAAATTGAAATATCTGGCATTGAAGCTTTTGCTTGCTCTATTAATTTAATATGAGTATGTCTATTATATATATGTTGTTTCATATATGTTAGTAAAGTTTTTTATCAGTATCTACACATGTTAAGTAGATAAAAACAATGTGTTACTTTGATATTATTACTTATAACTAAAAATATCTGGCTTTTTGCCATTAACATAAGTTAACATAATTTTGTGTAAAAGTTGTCGATAACACTACGTTACGTCAACTTTCAATTCAAGTCCCTCCTAGTCCTCCACCTTCAAATCATAAAAATGAAGTGTCAATGCATTGTTCTCAGTACATACCGATCAACTACGTGTGCGCCTTTTAGAAAATGTCGATATTATTATTGGGTGCGTTCAGACAACTCAACAGTTGTACAACAGTTGCGTAAATTTTGCTGAACGCACTATGCTCAGTGAGCGAAAACTAAACATGTTCAATGATCGGACGCTATTTTTATGAGCGGTTTTCAAGTTTGCTCACTGATTACAACACGTTACCGGATCACAACGTGCTTGCAAATTTGCGCAACTTTTCAAAAAAAAATGGAAAAAACATATAATGCATTATACAAATACAAAATAATTAATATTCTAATAAAATTTCTTTATAATATCATTATCTAATAATTCGACAAATATCAGATTGTTGAACTTCATTATTATTACGATATGTATTAATATTAAGCACTTTACAATAAAATAAATAAATACTTTTTCCTTTAAAAAGTAGTTAGTTATTCGGTATTTTTGATTATATTTTTAATGTTACATGTCACACTCTGAACGAAGCCAAAAGAAGCCGTTCAGAAAAATATTCCTTGCTCACTTTCCGCTCACAGAGCAGTTGCACAACAGTTGTCTGAACGCATCCATTGTTCTTAAAAGAAAAAGAGCGAGAGTGTGCTCCGCTTGAAGTAGTGGAATAATTGCTGAAAAAGTGACCAAAATTCAAAGTCAAATTATTTATCAAAGCTATATTTATGTTTCTTGAGTAGCTAAAGATGAATCCAAGATCAGAATTTAAAAATCTAAAATGTCGGATCCAATATAGCGGCTACAATTACGAGATTTGGACGGAGATTTGCATAAAACTTAATACCTAAAGATTTTTCGGACAGCTGATTTAAAATCTGATGTCAAAAGCAAAAAAATCCAAACTTGCGGGTCTAATATAAAGGCCACAATTATGAGATTTTGACGGATTTGCACGAAACTTAGTATTTAAAGATTTCTGGGATCGTTGATTTCAAATATGTCTAAAGAAAATATATAAAATAGCGAATCCAATATGTGTGTGGTGGCTACAATTACAAAATTGTGACGGATTTGCATGAAACTTGGTACCTAAGTAACTATGGATTTTTGTCGAACAAAATGTTAAAATATTTAACAAATATTTATAATAAAATTCTTTTATCATTGGCTGCGCTCAGCATTTAGCAAGCGCTAAATGCTTATTGTCTGTGATTAATCTCTTTCTATAAATCTATTGCGAATGTTTCAAGTATAAAATTTTATTTAAATTATTTATTAACCATTTTAAAATCCTGTACAAAATTCGTAAGTACTCAAGTACTCAAGTTTGTATGCAAATCCGTCACAATTTTGTAATTGTGGCCGCCATATTGGATCCGCCATATTGGATTGTTTGCTTTTGATATTAGATTCGAAATTAGCTGTCCCAAAAACTTTTAAGTACTAAGTTTTACGCAAATCCGTCGACATTTTGACTTTTTGCCACTTTTTCGAGTTTTTATCCTACTGTGGAGCTGGGAAAACGCGAAACACGGTCGCGTTACGACCAATTTTTATTCCAGATGTTCGAGTGCGTCAACATCTCACATGGATAAAACCAAACTATTGGATCTCGCAAACAATAATAGTCGCGCCTAAGCGGGTGATTGTGAAGAGGGAGAAAAAGGAGAAGCGAGGCCGTCCCCCGACTATCGGGGACTACGTGGACTCGCTAAAGCCAAAGAGCGGTCGCTACTAGATGCCCGTGAGGAAGAGGATTTTCTCCGGAGGACGGAGCGTCTCCGAAATTTGGGGAGCTTTCTCAGAATGCGGGCCTCGACGAGGTAATGGGGCCGCGACTGATTCAGTCGCCGCCATTACAAAGATGGCAACGACGTCGCGACACCTTAAGAGTACATAAGGCACCTGAAGCTCGTGGCATCACCATCACGAAGGCGATGAGGGCCTTGTATTTCAAGGCTCTCTTGCCTAGTGGAGGAGGTGCCTCTCTCCGCTCCTGCTCCGGGTCCCGATCCGAAGATGGCTGAAAAGTTCAGCTCTCTCCGAGAGCAGTGCGGGAAACTCCGCCTGGAGCGAGAAGCTCTGAAGCGTTAACTGGCGAGCTTAACTTCTCGCTTGTCCGAGCTAGAGGCTCGCCAGACTGTGGCTGGAGCCAGCACGCCTGTGCAGGCGATGAGTTCCGGAATAGTCCCGGAGCCCATTGAGGAGTTGCTCTGCAACCTTGCGGAGCAAGCGGAAAATAAGACGGAGGAGTGGTTCACCGCCCTGCAGGGAGAGATTACTTTCCTCCGGGAGCGGTTTCCTCCTTCTCCTCCTCCATAGGAAGGTCTGTTGACTGCAGGGCCATCGCGGGCTCGTGTCACGCGGTCGCGCAGCCTGGAGCCTATAGCCCTGCCCGAAAGGCAGCTCGCAGTGGGGTCGCACTTTCGGATACCTCCGGGGGAAAACCATCCGGTCCCGCCTCTGCGGCTCCATTTCGGGGGCAGCGCTAGCAAACGAGCCGTTTTGAAGAGCCCCAGCTCGGGCGGCCGTCTTATTGACGGTTGATCCGGGTGAGGGCAGGAGTTACACTTGTGCTTGCTCGACGAGGCAAGCTTTTGGAGCGCATCATAGCGTTCCGCCTCGTCGAGCACCTGCGGGTAGGTCCCGACCTGGTCGATTGTCAGTTCGGTTTCCGGGAGGAACGGTCGACGGTGGATGCCATCCGCCGTCTCAAGTCTCTCACGGACGAGTCGGTCGGGCAGGGGAGGAGAACGTTGGCGGTGTCTTTAGACATCTCCAACGCCTTTAACTCCCTTCCCTGGGACAACATAGGGTGGATCTTCCGCCGACACAGGGTCCCGCTCTACTTGAGAAGAGTCCTCGGGGACTATTTCCGCGGCAGGGAGATACGGTATACAGGCCGATACGGATCGCCACATTGCAGAGAGATGTCCCGCAGGAGTCAGTGCTTGCCCCCTGCTATGGGATCTTGGGTACAATGTGGTGATTCAGGCCGCTCTGCCCAGAGGCCTGAGCGTCATCTGCTACGCAGCCACCTCGTCGTGACCTCTGGTGCAGATTGGAAGGAGACCAGGTTGGCTGCAGAGGTTGGCACCAACTGTCGTCAGCCGGATCGAGATGTGACCAGAACTACATAGACTTCAGTCCATAGCCGATTTTTTTAATTGTTTTTGGTTTCTTCTATATCACGGTCGCCAGTCGGTTTGTTCTCCACTAGCGACAAGATTATCGGAAACGCTTTTTTTTTATTATTTTAGATTACTCAAGCTTTGTGTCAGTCTGGACTTGGTCTCGGATATTTTGGCACTTGTGATCAATTTCGGCGTCACGATTGACTTTTTCCATCCCGATTTGATCTTTTATACTCCAATGTTGTCCTTCTTAATTCTCAAATATTCGTTACCGCCGTTCATTGGTTGGTTTTGATTACCTATACCGTTCGACCAATCATTAACAGCTTCTCCGCTGCGGTGTAAACCCGCCGTTCTTTCACCAATTAGAATGTGCGGTTCAATCTCTTCGCTGTTCCCGGAGCGCCACCAATTTACCTCAGCTACAAACGGTTCCGCTAGATTATTCTCTAATCAGCTTCCGTTTTTGTATTGCACTTGTATTGGAATTGTTCATGTAGGCTCGGGCGTTCAACAATAAATTTAACCACTCTTTTTACTCAAATAGTTTATTTTTTATCAACAAACAGTAGAAAATTGTACTAAGTTTTAAACTATCAATTATCAACGTATTTAATTCTTCCTAAACCCTAACCGCTACCTAACTATTAGTTTACAATGACTACAAATTTACACTTATCACTATTATAATTGTCGCAATCGATTGTTTTGCGATTTCGCGTATTCTGTTAGTTCTTATCGCTCGACCGTTCGTTTTCTGACGATCTTGTCGCTTATCGCTCGCTCCCTTATATTTTTGTTCCCTCTCTCAGCTCTGACAGCGTTCTGATCCTTCCAGAAAAGGATTTTTCCTTTAAAATAATTTTTTTAAAGAAACGTTTTTACGTCTACTTATTTCTACGATTCTTCAGATTCTTCCCCTTCCGGATTTAATCGGTAGCATTTATTTTAGTTACATGGAAAGTTTGAGAATCTTTTGTCTGATGACTTTTCGCTTGGCAGTCTTCCGGTTATTTCTCGAAATTACTATTGCTATTTTGCTTAAATACTGATTAGATTTATTATCACAGGGGATCACTCCTTTCTCCTCTTTCAATTAGATATTTCGTGCTGGTGACAAATTTCTTTAGTTGTCCCTTTTAAGGCGTTAATAAAATTATAACAACGCAAAAAATAAAATAAATAAACAAAACAAAATTTATGTCTCGCGTAGTAATCCGCATAACTGCATAATGCATAATATCATTATGCTCATAATCTACTCTTTTTCTTAATTTAAAAAGAAAACAAAACGTACAAAAGAAGAAAAAAAGAAAAATGAATAGTAAAATAAAGTATATGTATAAAAATAAAATTACAAACAAAAAAAATCAAACCAACACCATTTCTAAAATAACAACAAAAAATACTTTATTATATATTCATTGCTTTCTCGCATTGATTCTTTTCACGCATTCCTTAACTCAAATTTCGCGGCCTTCCCAAAATGGGTCATCTCGGTCGATCGTGCTGCCCTCAGATTCAGATCGTGCTCGAGCTCCCTCTTGCATCATTGATAGAAGACTCTCCAGCTGAGCCTGCGCTTTCACCGTTTCCTTTTCTATCGCCTGAACATTCTCCTGCACGGGTAGCTCCACCTGTTGGCGATTGTCCACCAATCCCGATCCGCTTTGTTGCTGCAGTTCTGTCGTCGGTTGCAGAGAGACTGGGTCTCAAGGTGGCCGCCCACAAAACGGAGGCCATGTGGTTTCATGACCTTTGTCGGGGACGACGGGGGGAATTCAGTCTCCGAGTAGGTGAGGCATGGGTCGAGGTGGGTACTACTATTAAGTACCTTTGGGTTGCACTTTGACCCGAGATGGCGCTTCGGGACGCACTTTGGCCTCCAGAGTGCGGAAAGTAGCAAACGCACTTTCGCGCTTGCTTCCAAACCTTGGGGGTCCGAGGGAGAAGGTCCGCCGTCTCTTCGTCAATATAGTCCATGCGGTGGC
Organism: Pseudomyrmex flavicornis; assembly: GCA_014825475.1. Classification (NCBI taxonomy): domain Eukaryota; kingdom Metazoa; phylum Arthropoda; class Insecta; order Hymenoptera; family Formicidae; genus Pseudomyrmex; species Pseudomyrmex flavicornis. The sequence goes on from QVNW01001563.1 coordinate 5,562, forward strand.
CCTCTACTGCTGTGGGCGGTGGCCGCCGCAGAGGCAGGTATGCGGAATCCGTTCGCTGGACTCCGATTCGCCCAGCAAACGATTGTCCTTCGCGTAATATGCGGCTACCGCAACGTGGCCACCGAGACAATGGATGTGCTGGCGAGGATACCTCCTCTGGCCCTCCTTGCAAAGATGTACTCGGCGAGATACCATCGCCGAGTCGAACTGTTGCAGGAAGGTCTGGCAGACAACGCTCTGCAGGAGGCCTTCGCCAACTCGGAGCGCCAAGCCCGGCGACAGCTGCTCCTTGATTGGGAGGAGCACACGCGGCCCGGCAGGAAGTCGTCCGGGTTGTCCGACTCCACCTTAGGGTGTGGTAGGAACGAGAAATCGGACGCCTCATCTACAGGATGATGTAGGTGCTCATCGAACACGGATGTTTCGGTGAATATCTCTGCCGTCGCATCGGCAAAGAGCCGACGACACGGTGCCACCAGTGGGGCGGCCAGCGACACGGCGCGACACTATGGAGGAATGTCCACAGTGGGTCAATGAGCGCCGTGAGCTGGCCGCAAAGATACGAGATGACCTCTCCCTAGAAAGCCTTATGAGGACGCTGATCTTCAGGGACGAGGAAGTATGGAGCGCCGTTGTCTCCTTATGCTCCGTGGTTATGCAGCAAAAGGAGGCAGCGTAGAGGGAGAGGGAACGCGCTCCCATTCCTCGCGGGGGTCCTCGGGTACGAGTGAGTTGCCGGCGTACACCCGCTGCCCGTGCTCGTCCCCGGGGCCAGAATCCCCGTTGACATTAACTCCCCTCTCCTCTCCTGCTTGCAGGACCTTGGGGAGGGGACCGGAGCGGTGGGCGTTGGTAGGGACCAGCTTCTACCGTTAGCTCACCGTCCCGAAAGGAAATTCGGAACGATGAGTTTCGCGGCGAGGGGATTCCCGAGAGTGATACCGTCTACTCTCGGGACGGTTTGAAACCCGCCGTAGGGACCGCGACGGGTCGACGTGGGGGATTCGATCCGTCCTGCACGCGGTCCTGGTAAGGGTCAACGAAGTGGTGTGTGTCCCACCGCGTCGCCACAACCAGGGATGCTAGGGAGAGAGGGGATATACGTTTTCCCTCTCTCCCGTTGGGATGTTACACGCCCACGAGAGGATCCCGGCGTCATACTAACCAGTAATTCTCGGGTCCTTCCCACTTAATGGGCAAGGTAGGCACATTGTAGAGGTTTTAGTGGTGGTAAACCTCTTTCTATTCGCGGACAGGAGGAGGGAGTCCCACATAACCTTCGTGTCACCGACTATCCCGATGGACGCAGAGGATGACATCCAGGTTACGAGCGAGGTTTTAACCGAACGAGACACAGTCGACTCAAAGCAGGACGGGTTCGACAACTCATCAAAACACTACTTGAAATAGCGATATCCGTAGGAGATGCGTGAAATAGCACTGCGGATCAACTTGTAACGGTTTTTTTTATGTTTTACAGAGTATAGTACAGTTCGTAGATAACGAGTCTTTTTAGGTCAGTTCAGTTTATAGCACTAAGTGCAACTCATTACTGTACTTTATATGTGTTACCTCGGCAGAAAGTTTGTTAACTAGAGAGATAAGAGTTTATATTAAGTTGGTCGTATTCCCGAGACTTTACCAAAAATTATGGAAACAAAATTTTAAGTTATCTCGTAAGAATTTTGAATAACGTTAAATCTTATGTTTTATGTTCATTTGAAGGTATATACGCTTGTGATATTAGCTGTAAGCTTTATCTACAGGTTTGTTCTACTGTGCGTTTTCACCTTTAGACTTGTTCTAATATTGTTTTTGGATACTTACTATTATGTTTTTGATATTTACCTTTCATGCTTGTGATATAGGGTTTAGGTCACAGCCCTACAATGAAAAAAGGAGCTGTTATTTTGAGATTATGTTTTTCTTTAAGGTTATGTTATACTTACCTAGGGTAGGTGATCCTCCCGGGCGAGTTTGGATACTCCCCCCTTATCGTGGGGCCCAGGCTTGCGTGTGGGAGTGATTGGAAGGGCTATGCCGGCGGGAACTTTGGTTCCTGGTAGGGCCTCCTTTGCCGGACAGATCTTCCATGACCCATCAGACTAAGAGAGTGTCGGGCTAGTTACCCCAGTGGGGGAGCCGCAATAAGGGAAGGAAAACCCTGACAGAAAACCCGGGCAGGGCGGGCTCGTTAGTCTTGGTCGACAACTGCCCTAGGAGACGGCCACTCTGATCTCAAACCTCCATTTTAACTTTATGGAATGGACAACGAGATAGAGAAGAGCTTACCGACGCAGCACGATTCGGAACGTGCAGCGCCCGGCGTAAGGGAGGTTCTCGACCCCGCTTCCCCTATGTCGTCATCCAATGAGGGGCCAGTCGCGGTGGTGCCAGCGAGCACTGCGTTCAGTGATGCTATCGCTGAAGAAGTGTCGCCCTTGCAGCAAGAGCTGTCAAGCGACGACGATTCACCACGCTCACGATGCAGTTCGGTATCTAGCGGGAGACACCCGGAGTATCGCCCGTCCGTTGATATGGACGTGGACTCCGATGCATCGGCTGTCGCGCGTAATACACGAGCTGCCTTTATGAAGACGTCCAAGGCTCCTCCACCAGCCAAACCACCGACTCCGCAAGCTGGATCTTCGGGTCCCTCGGTGCGGAGAAAGCCCGGGCCGAAGTTCACAAAGAAGCTTGCGGCCCCACCAGCTAAGGCGATGAAAAAACCAGCCAACCTGCGGTGAAGAAGTCAGCCTGCAAGCGAAGGCGCGTCCAAAATGAGACCACAACCACGACAGAGGATGAAGATATCCCGAAGGCGCCCCTGGTCCCTTCTGCACCTGTTTCCAAGCATGCTGGGAAGGCAGACCAGCGCAAAGTTCGGGAGATACTTGTGGCCATGGCGGATTATGAACAGCAGCCGTCTACCGCTATCTATAGCGACATCAATGACTGGTTGAAAGAGTTGGAAGAAATACGCAATAAGTGCGCCAACTCCATGCAGGGTGGCCTTAGTGGCCGCATGCGTGCGCGCATCACGCAGGCAAAGCATGTCGTTATGGTCCTCGCTAGCCGGGATAATATAGCTTATGCTAGGACCAACGAGTAACAACTTCAGCTGCGCATTGATGGCCTGGAACGCGAAGTCGAGCACCTTCGCACTATAGAGGCAGAGTGTCGCCGACTCAAAACGCTAGAGAAGGAGGCCAGTTCCTCCGCTTGCAGGTACAGCATTTGAAGGCCTCTATGCCCTCCACTGTTTAACAGCAAGAGACGCAAACGTCTCCCCGAGTGGAGCGCACATCAAAGCCCAAGATCACGTCAGTGATCCGGATAGTGGGGACTTCTGTTCCACCCCATGGAGAGCCCCCCATCTTGGACGCGGCCGAAGCAGCTCGCTCTCCGGTCTTCCGACCGGAGCTGCAGAAAGAGCGCGTAGTGATCCCCGAAGATCGCTACGTTCCGCCGTCGTCGGCGTTTCCGCCCTCAAATGAGCTGATCGATGTAAAGAGCCAGCTCTTGGCTGCTATCGAAAACCTCCCTGAGAACCCCTTCCAGGAGGAAGTCATAGAGGCGGCTGCAAACGCCTACAGTAAAGTGCTGACTGTCACTACTGGGGTGCCCCGTCCTAAAGTGGCTTCGGACGCAAAAGCTGCCGTGAGCAACCCTCCCCGGGCTCGACGTCGCCGTGCTGCACCCGCTCTCAGAAGGCGGGTCCACGCACCGTAGATCCCCGTCACCTGGAGCCGGAGGTCGTACTCCAAGAGGGTAGCAAGCCCCTCGCCCAGAATACATAGGCTGTAGTGGCTTGACGTGGTCGTGGTCGTCGCGATGAACAGCGAGTTACTGTCCCTCCGTCTGCGACCTCCTCTGCCCCCCGCGGGGAGCTGCGGCTCCTCCGCGTCTGTCGGGCCGCCGTCGTTCGGAGTCGCGCCGCCGGTCACACCGTGCGGCGGCGGTTACGTTAACGTGTGTGAGCGACACTCTCACCACAGCGGAAGCAATGCGGACGGTCCGCCAGAAAGTAGATCTTGCGGAACTCGGGATCGAAAACTCGACGATTCGCCGGGCGCAAACTGACGGCCTCGTCATCACCGTTCCTGGTGCAGACGGCGCATCAAAGGCCGATGTACTAGCGGAGAAGATGCGGGAGGCCTCGCACCGCAGGTGGACAACGCCCGTGTTCTGGATCGGAAGGCCGATCCAGATGGCCGAACTTCGTTTCTACGGAATTGAGGACTCTGTAGAGCCGACGGAAATACAGACCGCTGTTGCGCTGGCCACAGGCTGTGACTCCACTAGCGTACGTGTGGGGCAGTTGCGCTTTACACGGAACATAGCCACGGTCTGGGCGCAATGCCCGCTAGTTGCGGCAAACACCCTGGCCAAGCTAGGCCGCCTGGGCCTTGGGTGGTCCTCTGCCCGGGTTGAAATATTACCAGCGCGTAAACTACAATGTTTCCGCTGCCTTCAACCTGGGCACACACGCCTGCGCTGTACGGCGCTCGCAGACCGTAGCACACAGTGCTACAAGTGTGGGGAGACTGGCCATAATGCCCGCGAGTGTTGCAACCCCGTGCGATGTTCAGCCTGTGCTGATCTTGGTCGCGATGCGGCGCACCGTATTGGCAGCCGGCGTTACACTGCGCCGACTCCTGCGGCGCGGCCGCAATCACGTGAGGAACCCTAGTCGCAGACGGAGCGGAGGTCCGCTGCGGCTGAGGAGGTGGACGCCGCGCGCATCTTATAATGGCACGCTTCCTGCAGGCCAACTTGAACCGGTCCCAGCCGGCTCAAGACTTGGCCCTGCAATATTGTGCGGAGGAGGGGATTGAGATCGCCGTTCTTTCTAAACCCCATACGATTCCCAGTCACCCCCATTGGGCAGGCAGTACAGATAGCCTCTGTGCCGTCCATTGGCGTCCCCGCAACTGTCCTACTCCCTGCCGCCAGGTGGCTGCGCGAGAGGGATTTGTGGCAGCACGGTTTGGGAGGTATCATGTCTTCTCGTGTTACTCTTCCCCCAACCGTGTCCTGGCCGATTACGAGAAGTACCTCGACCGTCTTGGGGTGGCCGTACGCCCCTTCTTCCCTGGCGTGGTCGTGGCGAGTGACTTCAACGCGAAGTCTTCAGCCTGGGAATGCCGACGACGAGATCCACGGGGTCGTCTCCTCGAAGCCTGGGCGAACAGCCTCGGGTTAGCTCCACTTAACGTGGGCTCCACACCGACGTGCGTTCGCACGCAGGGCACGTCTGCGGTCGACGTTACGTGGGCATCCTTTGCGGCTCGCCGACTTGCACGTGACTAGGAGGTGATTTCGGACTCTGAGTCTTTGTCCGACCACCTCTACATCACGTACAGCCTAGGCAAGCAGACTGGACCTAAGCTGGACCGCACGGCCATGCACTTCCCGCGGTGGCATCGGTCTGAGATGGACCTCCGTCTTTTCTAGGAGGTGGTGCATATCCACCTGGAGTCGTCACCTTCTTTACCAGACGATATTGATGACGCTACGACATGGTTTCACCGCACAGTTACCGATGCGTGTGATTCGACCATGCCACGCGTACGGGGGATCAACAACCACCGGGCGGTATACTGGTGGAGCGACGACATTGCGGACCTTCGCCGCACGTGCATCCGCCATCGTCGGGTGCTGGTTTTCCGATGCCCAAGAACAGACGTCACTGAGGTGGCCCAGCTCCAAACGAACCTCCGTGATGCGCGAAAGAAGCTGCGCAATGCCATTCGCGCGGCTAAAACACGCGCCTGGCAGGAGCTGCTAGACTCCGTTGAACGCGACCCGTGGGGGCGGCCGTATCTGGTCGTAATGAACAGACTTCGGCCGTCGGCCCTCCCACTCACGGAGACACTGGAGCCTCCAGGTGTAGCGGGTGCCCTTAACACCCTGTTCCCGGGAGGTGAAGAAGAGACTCTCCGTGAGCCTATCCTGCCGCAGGACTGGATGCCTGACTTAGCAGTCACGGAAGGTGAAATGCGCGGAGCACGTCGACACGTTCCTTCAGGTGTGGTGGCCCTGGGCCCGGATGGCATTTCAAACCACATTCTGGCAGCCGCCTTCTACCCGCTTCGGATGCGATTACGGGAGTTTTACTCTCGCTGCTTTGAAGGGGGTCGTTTCCCCACCATCTGGAAGCGCTCCCGTCTCGTCCTCCTCAAAAAGCCGGGCAAATCGGACGACATTCCATCGTCGTACCGTCCTATTTGCCTGTTGGGCGAGATGGGAAAATTCCTAGAGCGCCTCATAGCGAGTCGCATTCATCGCCATTTGCGCGAGTCGGGATGCGATATTGACGACGCCCAATTTGGCTTTCGCGTTGGACGCAGTACTGTCGACGGTCTTACAATTCCGACAGTACACGGAGAAACTTGTTGCCAGGGGCGGAGTGGCTGTGGCTGTCAGCATTGACATCTCGAATGCCTTCAACTCCGTCTTCTGGCAAGCCATACTATCGGCCATGGAGGGTCGCGCGTTCCTCGACTACGTGCGCGCCATCGTAAGTGACTATCTCCACGATAAGTGGATTTCTTACGTTGGCAAGGATGGCGGTGTTCACGAGCGCCGTGTGGCGTTCCACAGTGATTGGTCTTAGGACCACTCCTGTGCAACATAGCATATGACGAGGTGCTGGATGAGCTCCCACCCGAGTGCCGCCTCATCTGCTACGCAGGCGATACCTTCCTTATTGCGGAGTGGCGTTCGTCTGCGGTGGCTATCAACTACGCGATGCTGGGAACGGAAATGCTCTTTCGAACTATCCGCCGCATCGGACTTTGGGTCGCCTTGGAGAAGACCGAGGTGGTTGCCTTTACCGGCCGTCATCACGACCCGTTGCCGGAGGGCATACAGCTGGCCGGGGCTCATGTGCCGCTGCGCCGTCACATGAAGTACCTTGGCCTGCTGGTTGACGGGAAGTGGACCTTTCGAGCCCACTTCCAGGCAGTGCTGGAGCGCAGTGAACAAATGGTCTCGTCGCTGGGCCCAACCTGCGGGGCCCGGGCGAGCGCAAACGCAGGCTTTACGCCATGGTGGTAAACTCGATCATCCTGTACGGGGCGCCGGTGTGGGCTGAAGATCTGCTTCGCAGCAAAGGGGTCTGCTCCGCGTTCCGCCGTCTCCAGCGGACGCTGGCGGCGCGCCTCATATGCGCGTACAGGACGGTCTCGAGTGTCGCAGCAGGAATGCTCGCGTGTACACCACCTTATGAGCTGCAGGCGTTGTACCTGCGAGACGTGTTCCAGGAAGTGAGGGCCCACCCATCAGAAGATCCTCTCCCTCCCGATGTTACGGAACTCCGCCGTCGAGCGAAGAAGTAGATGGTGCGGCAATGGCGCGCTCGACTGCGCGATCCTCGCCTCTCTGCACCGGAGCTACGGGCAGCGTTAGCCCCTATCCTCCGCCGCTGGGTGGATAGGCCACATCGTGGCCAGGTAACCTTCCGGACTATGCAGGTACTTACCGGAAATGGAAATTTCGGTAAGTACCTGCACCGCATCGGCAAAGCTTCAATACCGAATTGCGAGCATTGTGACGCGGCTGTTGATTCAGCCGATCACACGCTCGTGGAATGCCCCGCGTGGAAGACAGAGCGCGAGGCATTGCGGGCCGTAATTGGCGACGACCTCTCCCTTGCGACTATTCTGCGAGAGATGGCCGTCAATCTTGACTGTTGGCAAGTGGTCGTTATCTTCAGCGAGACAGTTATGCTCGCGAAGGAGACGGCCGAATGCAAACGCGAACAGGATCCTAACCCTGTTAACGTCAGGAACTAAAGTCCCCCTCACACATAAACACCCGTTCGCGGGTGTGTGTGTATAAGGGAAGACACGGGCGGAACCCAGTGCCCCCTCCACCCATTGATGTGAGAACATAGAGAAATTCTCCGAGGCGTTGAGCTATAACATCTAGTTCCGCCGCCTAATTTAACCCTCTATCTAACAGCCAGGAGCGTGTCCATCTTCCTTGGCGTAGACAGTCAGGCCCGACCATCAGGCCACAGGAAGGACCCCGCCACCGAAGCAGTGCTTCGGGGCCAGTACCGGTGGCGGGGTCATACCAACCTCCTGTGAAGCATATAGAAAAAAAAAGGTAGGTGATCCTGTTGTCCGGGTATCCGCCGATGGAACCTGAAAAAGAAAAAGCATCATTAGTTTCGGTTAATTTAAAGAAGCGATACTTACCTGTTAGCTAGCAAGCCAAAATGTGTTCAGGAGTTCCGTAGAGAACTTGCAACAAAGAAAATGTAATTAGTTTTACTTATCTCATATTTCGAAAATAATATTCTTAGGTAAGGATCCAATTAGTTCGTAAAAGTATGTAGGGACACACAGCAGTACACACACGTACTTGCACACCTTAATTCCAAAATATACACACACATACAAAAACACAAAGTGTCTCATTTACACACCATTCACACATACATCCACACAGTGACACTTACACACAGTTTCAGTCATTCACTAGAAAATTCCATAAGTAAGGTAAATTGCCTACTGCGTTCACTTGAGGAAGCATCAGAGACTCAGTATACAAAATTTTAAACAGTACCTCCAAAAATTTTTTCATATCATGGATTTTTAAAAGTCAGAGATAAGGGTATCTAACTAGCAAAAATTAATACGTACCCTTACAGTGTAACACTTACCGAGTTTCAACACTTACCGTAAAAGTTTATTTTTCCGCAAGTATAACCTAAAATTTTGAGGTAAGCAAAATCGTTTGGGGGCTCGTCAAATAGAGTCATTCTAAAATAAACATAATTTGAAACATTACCTCGGATGTTCGCCCAAGTGCATTATAAATTA
>QVNW01001564.1:0-40795 GCA_014825475.1 Pseudomyrmex flavicornis
GAGAGTGAGAGTGAGAGAGAGAGAAAGAGAAAGAGAGAGTGATTATATTATTAATGTTAACGTAAGAAGCCCTCTTCAAGAGATAGCATTAATGGTATATCCCTGGCATATAGATGAATTAATTATATACTGTAATCTATACATAAACCCACCTTTCGCTCGCTTGCTTTACGAAATAAATGTATAAATTAACAATCGATTCTTCGTAAAAGAAGGTGATATTGAATCTAAAGACGTTCATGGTTTTAACACGTGAGAAACGGATTTATTGAGAGACAATTAGAGTTGCAGAGCTGCACGGGCGACATTTAAGATCCAACTCGACGTCTCAAATGTCGGAGGAGCTTTTTGTGATTTTTTTCTAAGTGCCCGCGCGATATATATATATATATATATATATATAAAAACAAAAATTCTCTCGTCGCTGTTGCCCGTATAGCTGTGCATTCGACTCAGCACGCACATAATATACACATACATGATTACATACATTTACATACACATGTCAATCTCTGTAGATAGATACATACAGCTTTGCTAAGTGTTTTCTGGTGATCGGTATCTAGCCAAAATGTAGCAAAACGTTTATAATAAAATGGTAACACGCATTGTTTCCCGATTCAGATTCCTGTCAAAAAACATGCGCGTTCGTCGACACGCTAGTTGTCGATCATGTGTTTCTTTATTTTTTGGCTGATCAGCAGTTACTTACGGCGGTTGTAAAAAAGAAATGCGCCGCCAGAATTGCAAAAAATTTTATGCATAAAAAATATCGCACATGCGACATTCTTACGATAAAGAAATATGGACGTTTTTTTTTTCTCAAAATTAGTATGTACATGTATAAGTGTGGAAAAATAGTATTTTCCCGAAACAGAGATATCACACAGCGTCACGCTTCTTAGAATCTAGAAGAAAAAAAGCAGAATTATTATTACAAATACATCTAGTCATAAAATTTGTAATATGAAATTTTCACACGCTCTCATGGTTACTTTTTAAAAACTATATTAAAAAACAAAAAAGAGAAATTTGCAAAAGTACAAAACTCGGCTGATAATTTCAAACGAGAGATGACTCTACTGTGTGTTGAATCCTACTCTATTATATCCGATGCTCTAAAAAAAAAAAAATGATCAATGTTATATATAAAATAAAATCACATTCTCTCTTGAACTTGAAGATCATTGCTTGAAGACGTATAGAGGACCAAAAATATCTCGAGAAACAAAATTTACAAATCTCACATATGTGGATGAACAGGGTATGTTTTTTTTTCTTTTTTCTACGCGTCTTTTTAGTACTAATAAATCATATACGTGTATAAGTTAATTCTTGACATGTTTACTAATTTGTATACTAATAAGCTAAATACTTTTTATTTATTATACTTGTAAACATACGTACATTAATAAATATAGCTCATCATTTTGTAGATTATGATTAAATGATTTGATCTTTGTTATAAAAAAAAAAAAGTACACGGAAAAATTATTTAATCGGAATTGATATAATGAAACATGTGTTTCTGTTTTGTAAACATTATTGAACGGTTTTCATTGCAGTTTGCATATATGCGAATTGTTCATATTCTTAATCGCATTAGCCGCGTTCAGCAGAACTCAGTGGTAAACACTTTGTGTTTATTGTCTTGTGAATGGTTTATTCTTCCGGATCTATTGAAATGTAGAAGTATACACCAGTCATAGATAATAACCGCTTTGCGTTTATTAAAACGCTCAGCTCTCTACCGAACGTGACCAATATTTTCGCAAGTCATTTCGCAGTTGTCGGCCGTTATGGCGCCGCATACTCGTGCCTGCGGTCTCGTCATTTTTCGTCGCTTTCAAGGCACCGTTCAGTATCTTTTGATGCAGACATCGTATGGAGACCATCATTGGACGCCGCCTAAAGGTATTTATATATTCTTACATCAATATATTTCGTAAGTAACAATGACCGCGTTCGGAGCAGAATCGAGAACTTAGTAAGTCGCTTTGCGATTATTACTCATCATTGGCTTATACTTTCATATTTGTAATAGATCTTGAGGAAGAAGCCAATCACATGATAAACGCAAAGCACTTTAATTCTGCTGACAATTCTTAGATGACAATAAACGACAATAAAAAGATTTAAGTTCTGTCCATATTGCATGATTGTTCACTCATTAAAGGCGAATATTTAAGTTGGTAAGTCTTGAGTTGAAATCGTACACGTGCATAAATCAATATTTTAGGTCACGTCGATGCCGGCGAATCGGATATGAAGACAGCCTTACGCGAGACTAGAGAAGAGGCTGGCTTCGAGGCGGATGATTTGAAGATTTTTGAGAACGTGAAGCACGAGATGACTTACAATGTGAAGGGAGTGCCGAAAATTGTGATTTATTGGCTGGCAGAGCTAATTAATCCAAAGAAATGTGTGAGATTGTCGGACGAGCATCAAGCATTCGAGTGGCTTCCTTTGCGCGAGGCCTGCGATCTAGTGAAATACGCCGAAATGCAAGAAGCGTTGAATAAGTTTGACAAATATATATCTCAACTTGCTTAAGTTCTGTATTGCAGTGTTTTTTTCCTTTTAGCAGATTACAGTGACCAAAAAATCTTCCAATCACAGAAGCGTTGCCTAAAACATCGTTCTGAAGCGTCGAAATTTTCTTCTTTATTTACACTGAGTTTAAATCGAAAAAAGAATCCTACGCATAGGGGAAGAAAAGTAGGAATAGCGTTGCGTGCGGAATTGGCGGGATACTCGCTAACAGCCAATGACTGTGGAGTAAAGGGGCTTTCCTGGTGGGGGAGATGCGCGAAACGGACGAGTTTTCGTTCATCCGGTTTCTCTTCTGTAGATAGACGTATGAACGTGGCTTCAGCACATGGCTGCTTGGGTTGCGTTAAATTTGCAATTTAAAAATCTACATTTCACGTCACATGTGCTATAGATTTTCAGCACTGGAAGAAGTATGTTCTAAAATCCTACCTTGGTAACTAAAAACTATAGTACACGTGACGTAAACTATAACATTTTAGTAACCAAGGTAGGATTTTTGGAACATAGCCCGGGGCCTTAGTCATCATAACATTCATTGACAATTGTTTTTTATCTGATTTGGGGTTGACCTCTGAAGTGATGTAACCTATAATAACAGAGTTTCACAGTCTTCTATTATTTATAACTTAAATAACAATCACAGTGACCATGATGATTAATCCTGTACAAAGATTAGTGTCTTTCTTCAAGTACTGGTATTTTCGATACACGCTTATCACAGAACTGTATATGGTCGAAGAATGGGAGAGAAATCTTATTCGTATCCTTTAAAACTGTATTTTTTTTAAATATTTATTTTATGTAAAACTTTTTCTCTCTCTCTTACTCCGTTAGAATATCACAAAAATAAATTATATAACATAAAAGAAGTATGTGTACATGTAGAAGTGATGTGACAATATTGCAACTAAGTATATAAGAAGAGTATGCAGTATAATGAATACATACTTTTAAGAAATCAAATATTTTTCTTAAATTAACAATAGATATTTGTTTTCTGGCATTATTTCTTCTTTTCTTCGTGTTCAATTACAAAGTGGTGTTGCCAGTTACACAATATGTAAGAAGTTAACTGTCTCTACTACTTGTTTCTAGAAATTTATATGAGAAGAAATCGATTCTCTTTAATCATTCCATCAATTCATGAAAGAAGACTGTTATTTTAAAAATGTAATAAAAATACATGTTAAATCAAGTGTGAGTATTAAATTTAATATCATTCACATTAATTTTGTGTTAATTCTTGACAAAATCTGCAATAGTTGGTTTTCTTAGACATCTTGGTTTCAACAGATTTGGAAACATGTATTTTATATATAATTTTTTTTTATTTTAATTATATATAAAAAATACGTGTTTCATGTATTTTTAGTTGTCATCAAGTATTAAAACATTAGTAGAACATGTGTGCACATAATAAATATTCAAATTTTCTTTTTTTAACTCTCCAGCAGGCATGTTATGACATAGAGTGCAACATTTTGCTAACTCAATATTGCTTAATAGAATATAAAGATCTCAATGAAACACATCTAATATTTGCACGTAAAAGCAATTTATAATCAAGTGACAAGGTTAGAATATTATTTCAAACATTGTTTTATATATACAAAATTTATATACAAAAAAACATAACTCAGTCACAAATTTGCAACATGTGATGTGTGCAAAGTTTAATGTGCTTACTGAAGAGTTAATATGAAGTTGATTATATATGAATATAACCATTAACCAATGTACTTATATATAACAATTTTCATATTATATTATATATATTTCGTAAGTTCATATCAATTCAGTGATTTTTATCATTATTCTAAATTCTTATTACATTTGATATCTTTCCCATTGTTTCCAAATTTAAATAATGTACATAAATAATACAATTTCTCATCTGGCAATGATGAACATCAACACAGACAGCTTTTACCTAATATATTTAACATTATAAATAGGCACAATAGGAATACGATCCAGATCTTGCAATAATGTTTTTGTAACTTTACTTTACGTACAAAGGTTTAAATTTAGCGTTATGTCGCAGTTTTACAATAATAAACACTAAATTGCCCTCCTCATTTAGGCAACCGTTTTGGTATCGTTTTTTATAAAAAATTATTAAAATATATATATTATAAACAAAAAATTGTTTCTGTTTAAAATTAAATTATAGATACTAAAAGTGACAGTTAAAACCAAGGATAAAAATTAGTTAAAAATAAAATAGAAAAAAATGATTTTATAGCAGCAATAATAAGAACTAATAATATTGAAGTATGCGTAATACATTGAACGATTTTTTTCGCAATGCACCGTGCGTGTATGTATAAAGCACTGCTGTCCTGATATATTTACACATATGGGATTATTGGTCTTTTCGCGATGAACCATGAGTATCTGTTATTCGACAGAATTTCTTTTTTTTGTTTTTGCACTAGTCCCACCTTGGTTTTTTTTTTTTTTTGCTTTTTTTAATTTTTTTTTGTTTTTTTTTAATTAAACAGCTAAGCCATTTTTCCCCCGAAATTCTATTATCGCTTATAATCAATACAATGTTTTTATTGCTAATATTGCAATGCTGTCCTATGTAACTGTGTTATGTCGAAGTCATGGTAGTGTGTTTCCTGGTAATACAATGTGTGCACATATCGCTCGCGTTTGACACGGCGACACAAACTGTATAAATGTGACTCAAAGAAAACGTAATTATGCAACGTATAATAAAACTCTAATGAATATTAATACGAAGACTCTCATATCGGTAAGCATGATATGGATCTGCAGTCCGTCTGTGGATCACTTTCCGTGTCCAACCGTCTGACCCGAACTCTCTGCTTATAATGATACTCCTTGAGATAACTCTTAAGTGTCTTTGGCAATTGCAGCTTGTTTATGCCATCGTATGTTGTCCGCGTGGTTATCACCGCTCTGCACAAATGCTGCAACGGAAACGCAAAATTCCGATGCAACGGGATTGTGAGCATCGGCTCGAAAAACATACAACACGAAGGATCCTTATAGTGTTCAATTAAACCACATACCTGTAAAATGAAAAAAATTGCGATTATTCTTTATATCCATTTTTTGTAGAAAATAACAATTATATACATATATGTGCATAACACACATACAGTGTCGGAAGCATAAACTCCAGGATCGTGCGAATCGAAGCTGAACTTGTGATTCCACTGCTCGATCCGTGCGTGCAACGAACGTCCGTACTTGCGAAAGCTTACGGAAAACAAAAATTCCTCCTGCGCCGAGTCACGCAGCAAGAAGGTACCTTCTTGTTTGCCGTCCAACAGACGTTCCGCTTCGTAGCGGTCCATCTTACCCCAGTAAAAGGAGCAGGCTGTGATTGACCTTAGGTCCGGCACGAGACAATGGACATAATCAACCTGCATTTTAAGTTATCACATGATAATGTGTTATTTAAAAAAAAAAAAAACTTAACGCGCATGTGAAAAAAAGCTTACCTGCGTATGAGCAGGTCTCTCGATATTTGGAATTAAGGTGAAGTCGATCTGAGATAAGGCTGTGAGAGCAGCAGCTTGAATACCGGCATGTGTCTGAAACAATGCCGCTAAACTGTCTACTGTAATTCCATTGGGATGAACTTGTATTCCTGTAGGATAATTAGGCCTATAACCGGGCGGTGGTTCAACGCCTTCTTCCATCTCCCGAGCGCGTTGTATTCGCGCACGTTCGTCGCAATCCTTGAATATATCGATACAATACAAAATTCAAAAATCAAACTCTTTTGCAAATAATTAAAAAAGTGACAAACTTGAGAACAAGTTTTCTAAAAATTCGTCGAAGAATAAAAAACGTACTTCCATAGGAAATTCCTCTGGATTAAATCTCGATAAATCAATTACAGGGCTAGGTGGCAAAGGTCCAAGAACAGGACTCTGTGGAGCGGATCGACTAAATACAATGCCCGCGCCCATAGGATGTTCTTCGGTCCTTCTATAGCCAGTGCATATGCAATCTGAATTGCTATTCCCCTGGCCAGGAATAATGTCTGTATTTTTTGAGCTTTTGCTCTTAGCGCAATTAAATTTCAACACCCAGTTGCTACGTTTCTTTTTTGACGACAAAACATGATTACACACTGGACTTTGATCCTTGTTGCGCTGTTTATCTAGTGTGAATAAAATTACACTCAAATCAAAAACAGTTCCACACTTACATAACTGCCAAGAAGATAACAATGAGTTCGTAAAAACATATTAAATAAATTAAAAAACATGTAACAGGCAAGTATGAAAATATATATAATATTATAAATGTAAACTAACACAAATTTTAAATAAAATTAATTTGATAACATTTATAACACACACACACACACACACACATACATATATATATATATATATATATATATAAATGCATACTTTTCCTCTTTCCAAATGATAAAGTTTTCGAGGATCTTCTTAAAGGTGGATTCACAGGACTATCTTCAGAACTGCTACTACTGTTACTACCAGAACTACTACAGCACGCTTCCTGCTGCTGTTGAAACGACAGCTCGTTGGTAACATTACCATTGTTACAAACTTGCTTTGTATCGTGAACATCAACAGGTTGACTATACAAAGATTCAAATCTAGAATTGTGGTTGTCTACATTTAAGTTTAAACGATCGTTGTCCAAATTTCCCTCGGATTTACATTCTGGTCTGTTCGGCAGTATATTAGAGTTCATTACAGGTACGTTGCCATTAGTCTCGTTCTCGGGCAAGCTCTCGATCCCATCTTGATTCACCATTTCCAAAGACAATGGCTGGCCGAGCGCATTAGCGCATACCTCAGTAGGCTGTCGTTCACCATCCATCCTAAAGAACTCTCTGAGACTAGCAAAGTGCTGTCCCATTATTAAATATTATGGCAGGCATTTTATTGCCTTAATAACTCTTTGTGTCTACACCATGACTTATAGAAACCATATAAAACACAAGATGACAATTTAGCACAACATGACGGCAACTCTTCTAAAATCCTACATTTATTTAATCACACAGAAGATGTTATGTCAGAGAACATAGCGGGTCCGTTGTGTCTTCATCTACAAGAAGAAAGAAAGCGTCACTGTGACACAAATGTCTCGAAACAATATTTTAAAAAGTCATTAAAAATATACATTTGTTTCACATTATATATTATATACATATAAATCTCTAATGTAGACATGAAAATTTTTAACAAAAGAGATTATCACTCCGTCGGCATTAAAAGAATATTCTCGTTCCAACACGTTTTATAATCGTTGTATTATCGTGTCAAATATGTCATATTAGACAAAACGGCACCTTGTGCAGAAAAAAAATAATACCTAACCGAGAACCCGGTGCTGTGCACGCAGAGTGACAGATCCGATACGTTATTACGATTTATCGTTCGTCCGCGCATTTGATACTTGCCTCACGCACAAATTCCATGTTTAAAAAAAGATGATGATATCAGCCCATCGGAAGATTATTTTTCTAATGGTAGTGGCAAGTGTCGAGAAACACCTTGGAAACGAGTTACGCGTATGTACAAGAGATAAGGGGGACGATTCGCGGGACACGCGACACACAAACAACGCACCGTCGGAATTTTATGTCACGTTGATACCTGACGGACGAGCTCGTGAAAAATCGCACTTTTCGCAGCAACGCAATTGTTGTCCGCCAAACATCGGGCTTGGACGATCCGAAATTGTCAAAACACACGCATGTCCGACGAATCGTCAGCCATTTTCCCTAATTGCGATTGAATCGTGGAATGCACGTGCCCTGTAGAGCAACAACTCGTATTTAAAAAATTGTCCGGGGGACTCGCTTGCATAATATGTGAAACGAGTCATTAGGAAACGTTTGTTTATGAATCGTAATAATAAATTTTAAAAAGCTGTTCGTTCTTTTCCGACGGAAATACAGCGAAAGACGTCTAATCTTTTGACAGTCAGTCGCGTATATACACACGGCGTATATATACACTGCGTTTAAAATGATGCCATTTGTGATGATGTTTCGTCGAAAGAAATTCTTAAGAGAAACAAAATAGAAAACAGAATTACTCAGGAAAAAATCAAATGACAATATTTATAAATGCTATAATATGTAAACATTTTTTTCGAACATAATATTTGGTTTTCAAGAAGTTCTCCCTTCCCCTCTCTCCTCCATTCATTTTTCACCATCGATGTCCAGCCGATCAACAGCTGATCAATGACAACGTAACAAAAACACGCTAAAAATCTGCGATTCGATCTCTTTCGATTACGACACAACGTACGATTTTGTTTTGATAATTTTTATTCGAGTCATTTCGCAATATTATTGCGACTGTGCCTTGTTGTGGGATGGCAATCGGCGTCATCGGCGGACGAATCCGCGCGCTCGACGAAAGTCGATTGCGAACCGCGCTTTAATTCGATATTTCAAAAAGCTTCGCCGTAGCGTGCGCATATATGTATATCGATCAAAACGAAGAAATTTCGCATCGCGCTGCGGTTTTCGCGGAGCGGCTCGACGAGCCTCGGGCAACGCAACAACAACAAGCGTGAGATCGGATCGCGGCTGACTCGAAAGTTCAAAAACTGTGCGCCGAACACGCGCGTGTTTCTTCCGTTTTTTCACAACGCGCGCGATTCCGCATTATTACAACAGACGCGAGTGAGATTCACCGCGCGAGTATATATCGCACGTGAAGAATTGCTCCGGGCGCGACTTTCGCTCCCTCCTTTTCCCCGCGACTCGACGCTCTCTCTCTTTCGTCGAGGAAAAAGATTTCTCCGCGTCGCTCGTCGTCCGAGAGGCAACGGCAGCTATCAGCATCATCCCGGTTGAATTGTTCCAAGTGAAAAACACGTCGTTGGACACGATCGCTATCTGTCTACGAATAGGTGAGTATAGAGAGGTTCGTTCGCGTAAAGCTGCACCGACGTGTTACACTCGTCTACACTCGAAACGAGACAGCTGTATCGTTCGACGTGCGACGAAGGAAAATAAGAAGAGAACTTTCTCGCAAAAGTAGCGAAAATAATCGAAAAAAAAATACGATACTTTTTTGCTCATCTCTCGTGGCGAGATGCACTTTTGCTCTAGAAAGTTTCTTCTGCGTTTTTTCCCGAACGATTGAATCCCTCGATACAGGGAACAAACGTTATTGCCGCTGGCCGCACGTGAAGATCTTTCTCGGCGAGTTTTTTCCGTGGGTATTTTTTCGCACATTTCGCACAACGGTTAGGTAGGATACAATATGGTTCTGTATCTTATTTTGAGAGATGATAGGTGCTACAATAAAACAAGCTAAACCTAAACATGTTGATGTAATTAGTTTGATCTCTCGAATACTTGACAAACAAGTTTTATCAAAAACTATGTGTATGTGTTGTTAGATAACATTCTAAGCATAGTCTCGCTTGATGTCATTGATCTTCACAGATTATGAAAAACCCAATGTACCTCTTGTTGTCAATTGTTGTTTTCGTGATGATATATGCGTTGCTTCTTTGCTCTATGGATCTTTCTTGTTTTCAGAATGGCTCGTGGACAGCAAAAGATACAGTCCCAAGCTAAAGCTGCAGAAAAGAGTGCAAAATTGAAAAAACAACAAGGCCACAGTGCCAATGATCAGAAGAAGGCAGCCCAGAAAGCACTCGTACACGTGTGTACTGTATGCAAGGTCAGAATCTTTGTCGGTCATTTTTATTTATTAGCGCTCGGCTTTGAGTAACATGTAATAATATTCTATTCTAATTCTTGTTCTATTTTGTTTTCTCTAATTCTTGTTCTATTTTTTGTTTTCAGGCTCAAATGCCAGACCCCAAGACGTACAAGCAACATTTTGAAAACAAACATCCCAAGAACGAGTTGCCTAATGATTTGAAGAATATATGAGAATATATAAACTGTTGTAAAGTGCGGATTGGATGGGAAGCAGAGAAAAAAATGCTGCAACTGACAAAGTGATATAGTTCAACATTCATCTGACCATTGCATAGTTTTCAGAAAATAAATTAATACCTTGTTAGTGTTTTAACTGATCTATCACACTCACTTGACATTGTTGTGCACAACTCAGAATGTTAAACATTATTGTGGATTCATTTACGTAAGATCTTGCTTTTTAAGAAGTTAACAGTATCCAATACATAGCCAGTCTTTTCATACAAACGTACTAACATTTGACGCTGTGTGTATGTTTTTAAATAAAGTTCATAAAGTTTTGGTAACAAAGTTTTGACAAAATATATTTTACCATAAGAAAACATGTAATATTAATTTTCTTTTTCTGTTTTGACATAAAAAGAAAATTCTGTATATATAAATGAGTGGTGCAAATATATATATATGTATATATATATATAGATATATAGATATATAGATATATAGATATATATATATATATATATGTATATATACAGAGTAATATAAATGATCGAAGAATTTATAAATTATTTTCTCTATATGTATTAAAAAGAACGAGTTTGTATTGAAATTTATTATAAGTTGAATTTAAAAAAACAAAAAAGAGACCTGTTATGTGTGCGCAAAGAACGTTTTTTCGTAAACATTTTAGTTTCTTGCTGTGAGAAGGATTTTTCCACATTGATCTTATTGCATTTACTTACAAATTTTGTATTTTGATGTATGATTTTACAAACGTTCAAATTATTATACGGTCGAAAAACAAAAAACAAAAAAAAAGTTGTTAACTGTATAACTGCCAATTTATAGTGTTGATTGTATTTCTTATGCTCTTTAAAATAAGAACAATATAGTCAAACGGAGACACACATTATTTACATAGTCCTATTCCCTGTTAAAGACACTAAGTTTTTACTTCTGTTGAGTTTTTATCATTTGTATTTTATATTAAGTTACCTGTATCTTTTCTGTTATACAAAGACAATAATCTAATCCTTCGTAGACAGACTGTAAAAATGACCTACGAGTTGGAAAAACTAGGTCTGTGAGACTTACGCAATTTTAAAATCGAATATCTTCGCAAAAAAATCCATATTTTTTCAATTTTGTTTTTTCGAATTGTTTGAACGATTCTGCGTCGATAAAAAAAAACAAATTGAAAAACTCTAATAGTTTCGAAGATATAAGCGTTTAAAAATAACTAATGTTTTAATGTTTATTAGAAACGCCGATACTCAACGTTTGAGTAGGTCTGAGAGACTCATGTCTGTCCGCGAAGGGTTAAGACATTGTATTATCCACACTTATAAAAATACAAATGCGTACTTACATATAAAGTAACGTAAAACTTATGAACTGAAAATAGTATTTGTATTGCATTGTTATATATTTATACATGATTATGCACATAAAAAATGTATAAAAACACATGTGTGACATACCATAGGCCTCAATAAAGAAACTATTTTATAGTTTTATTATTGTGATATATTATTCTTAATAATTTTTGTACATACACGACAAGAACATAAACAGGACACAGGTGAGAGTTTGTACATACACTTATGTATATATACGTGTTTGCGCATATCTGTATATATATGACGTTTGTCTTGCAATTAAAATGATTAAAAACTTCAATAGACGCGCCATGTAAAGTATGAATATTACTTATTGCGCATTCGATTGCGAGTCGATCTGCTTATCTACCCACTCTTTACTTCTTACAAATATATTCTCTGTGTTATTACAAGTCATTGAAACGCAAGTCACGGTGTATATGTTGCGTCATTATAGACAAAATATAATTTCTGTGTAATAATGACGTCGCAACATAATGTAAACCTTTTGCATTACGCTATATAATCTTATCGGAGTATATTATAAAAAAAGAACGACATTTGCAATTATATTTATCATGCGATATTTATTATATTATATAAATATATATATATGTATTATAAATATATATATGTACATATGCATTAGTATGTATTTATATATTATTATACATATTATTACATATTTGATAAAAACACAGTTTTATTTTATTGAAGGCAATGAGAAATAAATAATAATCACATCGCTATATATCAAGAACAATTATTATTTATTTTTAAATAAACTAAAATTATTGAGAAAAAATGTAAACATAAATCAAATAATTAATCATAATTAAGTAACAAAATGCGAAATACCTTCACTGTTATTCGTCAAAATTAAAGACAGGTTGATGCAAAAAACCGCTATGACGCATGGAAACTCACCTTTTCTACTTAATTAGTTAATCCAATGACACCTAAAACAACACGAGATGGAAGCACTTCCTAATTCAAAAATTAACAACGTGAGAATGCACTTTTCACTTAAATTTGGAAGATTTTTTTAAGAGAATTTCCGAACTGTTTCACAACTGCAAAGACAACTTAAATCACTTACTGTTTATCAACGTTACCAAACTGAATAGTCAGTATCGCCTGTGATGTTGCGAATAGAAATGATTACATCATATTGAGTAGCATGTGCGACAAGTTTTCATGCATGGCACTTATCGCTCACTTACCACCAGTGTGCGTATATAAATAGAGAGGCTGTAGAATCATTGTGACAGTTTTCAGTTGACGCTTAACGCGATTTTCATATTGACGCTAGTGAGACAAGAATTGCATTTTTTTTTTAATTGTTTATGAAATCCTCTGGAATCGAAGATATTCATTAAAGAAGAAGACGAAGAAAAGAAGACAAGAAAATTCGACTTTGTAATAACGACTTTCATCCGGTTCTTCAAAAAGAAGAAAATCAAAAAATCTCAAAGGTGCAAACATTACATCTAAATTTTAATTTCGATCTTTATTTATATATCTTTATTTATATCTGTCTACTATTTTTAACATGATTTGATTTGAACTGATTTAATTTTTTATTTTAATTGTTATAAAAAATTTAAAAAGAGAAATTGCTAAGTTTGTCAAATATATTTTTCCTTAATTTTTAAAATTTTTTAAGATTTAATTTCTCTTACATTTATTATATTATATAAAAAAATTAAAAAAAATACGTATAAATTACGATGCAAAAAAAATTTTTTAAATGGATTCATATCTTGTGCGTGATCCTGCCATTTTTTAATCCCCATATCTATTTCGCAAAGAAGGTCAACAGTCACGCGATAATAATCAGAAAAAGTATAATTGTGCTTATTAGCAGATTGAATTGCTGTAATTCGGAGATACAAATCTTTCTCTGTTAAATTTCAATTACTTGATTATTATTATCATCATATCATAATTTTGCATTTAATTTTACAATTCAAATTTTGGTGATGCGAGGCTGCGTCATTAACGAGTAATTACGTAATTGTCTTTAATTTCGCGCCGCCATTGCCATTCGTGCTAAAGTGCACTCTCGCATTTTGAAAGCTACTCACACTCTGAGAATCCTGTGCCAGTATGTGGCGCCGAGAGCGAGAGGATTATCCTTCTCTCATTTAGCCTCGTGCAGGCTCGATTCTCGTCGAGAGTCCTTGATTGCGCCACGCGAGATAACAACAATTTATGCGAGACGGCTGTGAAGAAGCCATCTGGCCGATCTCTCATGGACAGAGACTTATGGCACGTGGTTATAGTACTTCGGAATTCAACTCCATTAGCGAGATGTTGAGTTACGAAGTTTAATATCTACGAGGAGAGAACCATTTTTCTCTCCGATCATTTCGCGCGTCATTATATCACAATTTGTAACAAAAAAAAAATAAATATTATATAATAATACATAAAATTTTGTATAGAGTGCAGACGTAAGAAAAATTAAGAAATTTAACAGAAATTATTTCCAATAAATTTTCTCTTTAGTTTATCTTCGTCTTAATCACTCTTTTTGATAAAAAAAAAAAAAAAAAAAAAACGGTTGGTTTTGCAAGTGATGGTGGATTCCATGTTCCTTACTCGATCCCACGGCACGCCGGCCGACGGTGTCAAAGATCAATACGCGGATGGCAAGGCGGCGAAGGTCTGGGAGGTCTTCATCGGCGACACGAAACAACGTACGCAGAATTACCGGGACTTCCTGGTGGGTTTGCTGCGGCAGAAGGGGTGCCGCCGAATATTAGACGTCGCCTGCGGCACCGGCGTTGACTCCGTGATGCTGTTGGAGGAAGGTTTCGAGGTCGTCAGCGTTGACGCCTCTGATAAGATGCTCAAGTACGCGCTAAAATCTAGATGGAATCGCAGGAAGGAGTCTGCGTTCGACAACTGGGGTGAGAAAGTTTGAACGTTTCTTTACCTCAACAAAGCTCGGAATTTAATTAAAGCTCTAGAACAATGCTCGCAAAGAAAGAATAAAATTTTTTTAAATATGCAAAATATATATTTCTTTCTGAAACGTAAATAAGAAGAGGATGTATTGCAAAAGACGGAAGTGAAATTCTGTAAATTAATTAAACCTGAAAATAACTTGTCAAAAAAAAAAAAAAAAAAAAAAAAAAAAAATATCTTGTTGACATTTTTTATTTTTCTCGAAATATCACGCTGACACATCGCCGGATGTAATCCTAGATAAAGAGTAAATCATTTAAGTCGATGCAACAACGTGAGTTGTAGAAAGATCGTGAGTTCAATGTTAAATCTATATAAGGTGATATATCATCATTTTCATGCGTGAGAAATACATATACATGTATATGTATATATACATATATATACACATATATATATATATATTCTTCTTTACATACAATCGGAGTGTTGTGAAACTGAGATAATCAATTTAAAAAAACACGACGTTCGTATATCTCGCTCCAGCGAACACAAACACACCGAATTATTTATTCGCGATAGAAAGAGAGATAGGAGAAAGGGTCTCTTTATCGGCACAAAAGTTCATTTAAATTAAGTACTTTTAATTTTACTACTTGAATTGTGTGCATCCGTTTTACACGCGACGCTTCGAATTAACAGTGATTGAGGAAGCGAACTGGTTAACGTTATCTAGCGACATCAGTCATCTTATTGGAGAGGGTTTCGATGCCGTGATATGCTTGGGAAATAGCTTTGCCCACATGCCTGATTTCTTCGGCGATCAAAGAGAACAAAGGTATTCACACATTCGCGCGTTAAATGTGGATCACACATTAGATTAAGTTTATATCTGTACTTTCGATCAGTAAATTCTCAACGAAGTATGTTTCGCAAAACGCGTGGCTCTCCAAAGACAATTTAATTAACGCGGAAAATGTGTATATAAAAAATACGCACATACAAGTGATATATTAGAATATATATTTTATATTATAGAAATAATATAAATAAAATAAATAAATAGGATGTTATAAGAAATAAAACAATATTTTATAGAAATAAGATAATAAAAAATATATCCTATTACTTCAGACAAGCTTTGGCAAATTTTGAGCGTTGCGTGAAACCAGGAGGTGTGTTGCTCATCGATCATCGAAATTATGACTATATAATTCAAACCGGTCAAACACCTTCAAAATGTATATATTACAATGTAAGTAGAATAAAAAATAAATAAATAAATAAATAAATAAAACTATTATTATGTTGGTTTATTCAACAGTATTTTAACATTTCTCGAGAATCGTGGAATCGCAAATATTCCGTGTTGCAGAGTGAGTATATGACGGACATCAAGACGTCGGTGCTCTACGTGGCCGGGAAACCGGTGATCGTCACGATGGACTACGTGATCTCCCTGAACAACAAGAAGAACAACGACGTTGGTCCCGAGACCATTAGCGAGTTCCGACTGTCGTATTATCCTCACAGACTGAGTGTCTTCCGCGACATGCTGATCGACACGTTCGGCCGCGAAGCGAAATATACCATTTACGGCGACTTCAAGCCGCTCAATCAGATCGAGAATCCCGGATTCTACATCCACGTGATGGAAAAACAGCAATTTTGAAACGAAACACAATCTTGAAGTGGCAAGTCGGCGCGACTATATACACGTGACGTTCGTTTCTCGGAAACAAATGTTCATCGATTTCTCGGGACAGTTGAATGTTCCACCAAATGAGACTGAATAGTGTTTAACACGGGATATATTAAAGAATGAGCTTGTTTTTTTTCTTTTATTTTTGGAAAATAAATAAATACTTATGCACATGCATAAGTAATTATATATACATATATGTACTTGTGCACATACATAAGTAATTATATATTTGATATATACCTCTCTATATTGTTGAAAAATATATTTGATATACCTCACTATATTGTTAAAAAATATATTGTTATAAACATATGTTATATATCATATGTATAATAAGCAAATATATATATACATATATATATATATATATATATACACACAAATAAATTAATTTTATTGTTATTATTCTTATATTTTTTCTATACACGTATAAAGAAAAATGTTCTGCTACCAAGGAAAGAATTAAATAAAAAAGACATTCAAGAAAGTACGTTACGAAAAAGAATTTTTGTCTAAAAGAAAAGAAAAAAAAAAAAAATAAAACATGTGTTCTTCAAAATGACAGACAACAGGAGCATGAGTTTTTATTCTTTTTTATTATAAGTCTGAAAGCAGCTTCTTCATTGAGTATTCTAGCCAGGCTTTGTTCGATGCTACAATTTGATCTCTCAAAGATAATTTCCGAGCGATCGTTGACGATGATTTGCTGAACAATATTGTTGGACGAATTTTCGTGTCTTCGCGCGCACTCTCTTCCTTCCTTTTTCGGTTTTTTCTTTTCCCCCGCGAGATCGATGATTCAAATAAACGTGCAAGTTCAGAGATAGTAGGAAGACTAGTGCGTTTGTCGCACATGTTGCTTGTAAATCGACTTTTATCCGCTGCGATCTTCTCCGCGATCTCGTGCACATACTCGCGTCTTGATCGCGAACGAGAAGGACGCATCGTTCGAACACACAAATTTTATTCACAGATTTTACCTCGCACCTTGTTATTCCGCTCGTTTATTAACGCCAATCGCGCGGTTCTTCAACCATTCAAGAATTGACATCGGAATACTCGAGACACGTGTTATTTACTTCGCTTAACGTCGTTATTTAGTCGTCAATGATCGTTCCAACTTAAAATTATCGGCGCAGGAAAATTGCTCTCTTCTTGCGAACTCTTACTTTAAGTCCGGATGGGAATCGCTCTCCCATCAGAGGTCCCGCAAAAGCTCTACAAGAGTCTCTCTCATCGTCGTGTAAAAAGTGCCGCGCGCTATCGTAGAAATCGAACCTGCGAGGGACAAACCTGTTGTTGTTGTTGTTGTTCTTATAGAGCAGAGAGTAATTCATAATTTTGCGTAAGAGAGAAAAATCGGAGGAAGAGGGATGAGCGAAAGAGGGAAAGAGAAGAGGAAAGAACGACACTCGTGAGAGAGGACAAAACCGAGATTCGATTCCGTTCGATTTCTTCGACGTACTTTCTGCGGCACTGTGAAAACCAGAGGGAGTAGGGGAGGGGGGAGGGGGAGGAGGAGAGACAGGTGCTTCTCGTCGAAGAAATATGTCCGAGAACATTAATTTACAAGGCCAAGAACTTGTGTCACAAGTGCAACGAACTGCCTATATAGAAAAATGGACGAAGAGTGTTATAGCAAAAATCGTTTTTTTTTTCCCCCCTTTCTATATCAATATACATATGTACGTATGTTGTGTATTTATATTATTTATACTTTTTTTCTGTGTAGTTTTTTTTCTCTCTCTCTGTTCATTGGCTATTTTTATTTATGTATATAGACTCTCTCTCTCTCTCTTTTTCTCTTTTCCACGAAATTCGTACCTATCACGGCTTCTTCGATCGACGTTGCGAACAGTGTAGTCGTCGTCGTCGTCGTCGTCATCGTCGTCGTTCGTACTTCGTATCGAATTTCCCCATACTTAAATTTTTCGAGATCGCACGCGGCGAGTGCAACATGCTACTTAGCGTGTTTCGGGCTGTAATAATATATAATGTACATACATACATGTACGCATATATATATACATATGCGTATATGTATGTATGTACATTATATATATATATATATATACGTACATATAAAAGTATAATTTGCTTAAGTTAATTTACTATTGCACGAAAAACAAACTGATTTTATTATCACCGCTTTTACAATTCTGATTGAAATAAATGTTACACGGGAAGAGATACGGGTATATCGCTGACAGGGATCGCGATAATGAAATTCGATACGTTCCCCGTTTTATCTTTGATTCGATCTAAAGAGGAAGCGGATGACGAGGATAACAATATATTGCAAGTGATATGCGAACGATTGGATTTTTTCTTTTTATAATTGATGATCAAAGAGAGCAGAGCTTTTTTTTTTCACAGCGACTTTCGAAGGCGAGTTTGCGCGCAGTGTATAATAAAACCTCGTCGTGCAACTAGTCGCGAAAATTAACTTGTTTCTTATTTCGAGCGCACAGAAGCACAGAAATTATAAGGTCACGGACGACGACTCGTGTTGCAACATTGTCGTTCGAATAGCGATTGTTTGTATTATTGCGAAGGAGCTGATATAAAAAATCGTAATATCGTATATTGCGTTTAATAATTTCCTCTTGACTTCATATGTGTTCAGTGACGATCTGCTCGGTGAAAGCTGCGCAATATGAATCGCGAGATGTTAGAAGAATATAGTTGGTTTTTTAATTATTCTTAGATATTTTTATAAATATGTATTTATATATATATATATATCTTACTTTTTACATGCTATAATTTTTATGACCTCTACCGCGATTACAAATTAAAAGGATGAAAATTATCGCAAGCTCTTTCTCAGAGTTTTTACAAAGATTCATCGCCTGATGAGTGAAAATTATTGCTGCGATCGAATGACGACGAGTGTGGAATCAAAAGACAAATTTTTCGATCGAAGGAAGCAGATCTCGGCGAACGGAGAATTAACTAACTACTTTTTTTGTTTGTTTTTTTTTTTTTTTTTTACAACCGTTTTTTACGCTTTCGTTATTTATATGTACATGCTCGCATGTGATTTGTTTTCGTACATTTTTGCGAATGTCTTTAGAAAATTTCCGCGCGCAATATTTAACGAGCAAATCCCTTTGCGCTTGTCCCTTTCTGAGAGAGATATAAATTTGTGTGTTACACTTAATAATAAATCGTCGAAACCGCAATATCACGTATGTCTTATCAAGAACTCGGAGCTGATCGAGCTGTTGTAACCTTGAAGAACACATGAAGACTGATAACGGTAATTTACTTTTTGGATTCAAGTTTTAGAATCGCTGATGATTAATTCAATTTCATAATTTCGACATTTTCTAAACCAAGAGTGTGTTTTGTTATCAAATTTCAATCGACAAATCGTTTCAAATTTTCTCTCTCTCTCTCTCTCTCTCTCTCTGTTTTCTTTTACGTATGTTCCGCGTCACGGATCCGCTGTGACTTCTTCAGGGATTATCTTTTCTGACCTCTCTGTCTCGAAGGTGACATTGCCACAATTATAAATTTCGCCGCGCGTTAATATCACGGATTGATTTAGCAATACATCGCTTCTATATGTAATCGAAAATACTCATACACATTGTCCCCCTTTTTCCTCGCTCTTCTTCGCGCCACCGTCTTCTCGTATCGTTGTTCCTCTCTACTTGAAGTATAATCTGCTATTTTGCAGTTCGTTGGATCGCGAGCGTATATCTCGCCGTTACCTCGTAAACACACATGGCGACAAAAAAAAAAGTTTATATAATACATTTTATCGGACAAACCAGTGTTACAACAATGTTTATTATAAGCGACAGAGCGCGAAATCACCATTCGAGATCGCACATCGTGCGCGTTTCCTTATATTGTACAAAAATTGCGACGACGGGATAAAAGGCAGCAGTAATTGACAACCTTTCTTTTTGTATATAAGCGTTGCTCGCAACCTTTCTCGTATAACGTACAGAGTAAAAGAACGTGGAGAAACATCTCGTGTGTTTCGATGGCACGAAAAAAATATATAAAAAATATTTGACATCATTTTATTTAACCTCGTATATTATATTGTATTTTTTTTTTTTTTTTTATTGCACGTATGAAAAGTTTTGCAAAATTATTAAAACGGTTTGAACCGTTCAAGAAGTGAATATGCGAATATATTTTCTTACTCATATACGAATTGAAATGCGCACGAATGACAATCCCGCATGAGTTGTGTCTTTGCGTTCGTGTACAAACAATTATGTACGTTCTCCTTTCTCACAACGAACAAACTCAAATAAAAAGTCGGAATATTTTCAGCATATAACGGCCCGCGCGATATGATTGGTGCATGAAAAATTTCAGCGGTTTTTATTTTTTTTCAACATGACGCACGATTAGACGTGGCTTAGTTCGCTACAGTTTCAACAGTGTTAAATCTTTTTCTCTTTTTTTTTTGTTTTTTTGCGTATAAGTATATAAACTACGATAGAGCCAGCTATATCGTTTCTGTCTCTAAAATCTATTTAACAAAGTCCTCTCGTAACTGCTCGATATTTCATCTCTTTCGTAACATGAAATTATATATATATATTTGTATCTTTATATATATATATATATATATAGTCTCTTTTTATATATATATGTATAATATCTTAATCCTATATTTTATATTTATATATTTACACGCGCATTATATGTGTCTTATGTATGTGTGTGTCGTATGTATGTGTGTGTGTGTGTAGCTGTAGCGTGTGTGTTTGCATCTATACTTTCGATTTGACCAAATAATTTATTTCGATTATGAGAATTGCGTCTTTGCTCTTTTCGTGGCCATCGAGAAATAATATATATAACTATCTTTTTGCTATAATTTAATCAGTAAAATATTTTTTTCGTATCGCGATTATTAAAAAAAGTCGAATAAGAAAATTATCAGATAAAAAGCGCGAAAAAGATAGATGTGCTAATAAAAATTTTCTAATTTTATTAAGTGTGAAAATTAACACGGTGTCTTTATAATCACCTGTTCCTGATTTGTATTTTAAATTCAAATTTTCCCACTTTATGGCAGTATTAAAGAGAAACTATTTGTGTTTAAAATTCCATAACTGATTAATATCTTATATCATCAGACCCCAAACAATCACATTAACGGCAAAACCAAATATCTATTTAAAAAGATTTTTTTTATACATTTAATAGGAATTTTAAAGGAATTTTATGAAAGAAATTATGATAAACTATTATAATCTGGCAAAACAATCACATCTGATTACTATAAATAACGACTGATCAATTTAAGCGATGAATTGAAGCAAAAAAAAAAAAAGAAGCCATACACAAAGAAAAGAAGAAGAAAGATGATTTTTATTCCACGCTCGACCTCATGTTGCAAAGCAGACAAAAGACATCATTTTTCATCTTAACTGGGAAATTTTGCCACACCTAGCGTATTCTCCGGACTTGGCTCCATCATCTCCATTTCTCTATCATTTGTTCTGATCTCTCCAACATCATCTGTGTGACAAACACTTTAAAATTATCGAAGATGTGAAAAACTTCTTTGACGATTTTATAAAATCGTTGCAATTTTTTTACGCAAGATTATCTTGATGATTACGAAGATTATTTTGATGAATTTACATTTGTATTATATATTTGTAATCCATAAATAAAGTTTGAATTTCGTCGGAAAAGACACCGAATTAATTTGCACACCCGATACTAAATAATTGATGTGCGGAGAGATTTATGACAATTTCTCGATTCTTCACGACAAAACTCGTCACGCAAGTAAATTCAGAAATTCGATTCAAATGCGATTCAATAAACGTTCGCAAATTGGTTTGATTGTCATCATTGAATTATCAGATCGTTAGCAAAAACGCTATTCTCGTGTCGCAGCAGTAATAACGCGCTTCTCCGCGTCTGTATGGCCAGTATATGCGGTAGTTATGCAAATATATACACATGTAATATTACAATATATATACAGACCTAATATTTGGCTGTTTGGCTTTGTGTAATCATACAAATTTGCGAGCGTAGCGCCACTTTCCTATGTAACAATGCTCTATTATGCATGAGAAAGTTCTTACGATTATGAGTAAACAGTCTCGTGAACAACCTGATGAACAAATTTGTTTTTTTAGTCGTACAACATTGTTTTTTCTTCGTAACTTTGTGTGTTTATTCGTCGCACCAAATGCGAAAAAATCACGTTACTGAATGATACAACGACCGAATTAATATAAAAAAAAACCAAAAAAAAAAAAAAAAAAAAATGAAAAAAACTTAAGTGTACAATGCGAAATTTATAATAGAAAAGTAATTGGTGAAGAATACCAAGCTAACGATCAGATCGCGCGAAACGAATTGGAAGGATTCAGTTTCAATCGAAACCGCTTTGAATCACACTATGCAACAGATCGTGACGACGATTCTATCTTGGATAGAACGACTGGTGTTACATTTGCAATTCCACTGTTTGCCGAGCACGACGAGATGATTATTTCGATTTCACTGTCTCGCTCTACTATATATATATATATATGTAATTACGTCCAGCGTTTTTTTTTGTTTAATAAAAAAAAAGCAATAAGAAAATTTCAAGGAAAAAAAAACGCAGATGTTAGCCACAATAGCAAAATCGGAAACTTAAACATTTCACAACCAATGAACTCCATTATGCCGGTGGTGTCCAAACCACGTGTCAAAATTGATTGATTTTCTTTAACAAAAAAAAAAAAAAAAAAAAATTACTTCCCGTAATCGCCGAACGACATTGCATTGTTCTATCTACAGGAAAAATGCGTACAAACATCGCAGAACATCGGCGAGAGAGACGGATACCAAGTGTAGATTTATTCGGAATTTTTTCAACCGTCGAAAGTACATGTAATGTGTATTATTTTTTATAAAAGTTTCGTTACATTATACCAACGAGAGTTTTCAACATTCCGGCAAAATACTTTCGCTTGTTGTTTTAGAAAAAAATAAAGAATTGTACATATATATTTATTTATTTCGTATTCGCATATTTCGCACTACGTTTTGTTCGAGAGAAGAGAGGAAAGAGCCCCCCGAAACACTTGGTTCTCTGAAGTATTTAGTTCTCAATAGGCACTATATAATTGTTTTCTTAGAATCTACACATGTAATTTCGTTGAAAAATAAACGCGACAAAAGGAAAGGATTTTTTTTTTTTTTAATTCATCCGTTTGATGCGCGAGCGAGATTTTTTTCCTTTTGTCGTCGTAATAATACACATTCAACGCTTGAGAAATATATCTTGGAATCTAAAATCGAAACCTGCTGAAGATTCGCGCATACATCAGTAGTACCGCAACAACATCTCTTCTCGGGTTGGACACCACCGTTACATCACAAATTGTGCGTGCGAACGCACTGAGCTTAACAATTATAGTTTATAATAGTTTATAATAGTACAACAAACACGCCGCGGCGATTTTCGTTCTCGGTCGAGTGGAACGTTGCTTTTTGTATTTTCGACATGAACCCCGGTTTTCCATGGCTTGCGAATGGAAAGGCTTACGAATCTAAGAATCGGCCGTGATGCTACGCGAAGTTCGCTATCGGCTATGCGATGTGTGAATCTACATCTACCTACGTGTGTGTGTGTGTGTGTGTGTGTGTGTGTGTGTGTGTGTACACAAAGGGTACTCCTATTCCGAAGAATTTCGATGTATCTCGAAGAAGCCGTCGTAAGCGAGTAAGTCGTATTTAAAGATTGCGTTTATTCACTTTTCTCTCTTTCTCTCTCTCTCTCTCTTTCTAGTTAACTCGAGGCAAAACATTCACTTCGCCGCCTTCCTCTCGTCTTGAAAAGCGATTAGCGAAAATGCGGGGATAGCTCTTCTCTTTAAAATATTGGCGTATATTAATTAATTAATTAATCAGGGCATGGACATAATTATCGACATGTTGTATATTCGTTAAAGGCGACGTCTCCGCCCTTCTCGAGGAGAGAAGCAGAATTATAGTTTTTTTTTTGTTTTTTTTTTCTTTTTTACTCAGTAGAGTAAACTTTACTTGGTATATCACCAAGTTGAGGTCCGAGCACGCGCTGGGAGAACGGCACAATCGCGTGCTAAGGCGAATCAACAAACGCATCTCTTCCAGAGTCGCACCAGAACGATGACACTATTGCGCGACATGTGTGTCATCTTCGAACGTGCAAACGAAGGACCAAACGGAACAAGTGGCAATCGTTCGATGTACAACATTCAGAATAAAACAATCGCGTCGTCGTGTACGGCGAACTCGCGCGAATTTCCCGCGCAGATCGAAACGCTAAACTACTGCCAAGCGTATCGGGTGACGAATAACTTTCGACGCGATCGTATCGCGGCGGATTGTCTCGACAAGAAGAAGAATAAAAAAAAAATTGACATGAAAAGAATTTTCACAAATACTCCCTCGATCTGGTCGGTGGTCTTTTACGCTCGGATCTCTCGGCGGTTCTTTCAGCGGTCCTGTCGCTCGGCCCGCCGGTCGAGTCTCGGTCGTCGGTGCACTCGAGCATTTGCGTGGTCTCCGTGGCTTCCGACGGGCTTACCGGTTGCGTGGCGAGCGGCGCGAGCGGCGCCGCGCCTTTGTTGCGCGATTTGCTACGTCGTTTCCGCAGAATTAACGGCCCCAAAGCGTTGGAATCGTCGCCGCGCGACGTGGAGGCCTGTGCGAGCCGCTCCAGTAGTTCCTTGTTGACGTCCCGCAACGACGACGACTGATGATGATGATGGTGATGATGATGATGTTCCTGGCCGCTTTTTGACATGCGTTCTGTCGTCGTCGACTGCTCCCGATAGCCCTCGCTCGGCATCGTGGACGTTGACGTGGTCGCGATCGACGGTTTGCACTCGACGGTCTGAGTCGCGGACTGAACTAAAGTCACCACGCTCGGTGTTACGGGCGGCTGATTCTGAACGCCGCTGTTGCCCCCCAGGGTGAAGTTCGGAGTCTTCTGTTGCTGAGAACCACCGTTGCCACCGCTTCCGCCGCTGCCGTTGGACGGTGTGCCGGTTGCCGGTAGCCTGTTCATTAGCGCCTGCAGCATATCCTCGATCTTGGCTAACTTCTGATTCACTCTCTGCACCTCCAGTTTCAGATCCACCTTCACTTCCAACACCGCCGCAAGGATTTCCCGCTCGTGGCTCGGCTGTTGCGTAATTAAACCGCCGTCGTAGCTCTCGAGACGTCGCAGCTGCAGTTGCTTCGAGTCCACACCGAGAGTCTGTTGTTGTTGTTGTTGTTGCTGCTGCTGCTGCTGCTGAGCATCCTTCGAATTGTCGGCATTGTCGCCGCTCTCCTCAATCGTGCCGCTTAACTTGCCGAGCTTCGGGAAGACTTTGTTAGTGCCGGCACTGGAACTTGGACGTGAGTCTCTCGCGCTGAGAGATCGCTTGAACGTGTCGCCGGCCGTGCCCGACTCGCTACTGGAATCCAAACTCGAGCTACCTGCAACGTTACAAAGTTCGCATTATATTTTATATATATATATATGCTTGATAATTAAATTAATTGTTTCTAATTCAACTCGTGTGTGTTACCTAATAAACGACCCCACTTTCCGCTCGGTCGCGTTTTCGCGAGCGTTGTTGTTCCCCCTTCCTCGGCGGTGGACAACTTCCTGGTGTGTGACGTCTCGCCGTCCTTGGCGTCCTTACCGTCGCCCTTTTCCACATCAGTGGCGGCAGTGTGTTGTCTTTCTCGACGAAATCTACACGGGATAATCAAAAGAGAGAGAAAGAAAAAAAACATTCATTTTTATTCTGCATTATCGGTAGATTGTAAAATAAGTGTTTACGTATAAGGAGAAGAGAAAGGCTGATTATTTTAGGACCTTGGAACTTTTGGACCAGAGAGCAATAAGAGAGTACAAATGCAGAGAGGAACGAGAGACGAGTGTGATAAAGGAGTGCTGGTCAAAAAATCAGTCTTACGTGAAAAACACTTGATTGTTCTCTCGTTTTTTTGTTTTTTTTGTTTTTTTTTATTAATTAATTCGCCGCGTCTTATTTTTCTCGTCCGACATGATTCAATCCACCCCCTCCCCTTCGAACTAGTCCGGGGTCAAGCTAATCGGGTCGCCGCCGGGTAGCGCAGAATGCGGACTGCCTATCGAAGGGCTAGAAAAAGGAAGGCAGCTCCGATCGGTTGGTTTCTCGAGCGACCTACGGTGCGACGTGCCTACGGGGATCCACGGGCTGGCGGTGAACGACGACATTGGCAAAACATACGGGAAGAAATTGGAAAACGTTGGTAAACGCCGACGGTAAAAAGTTCGAGTCGACTTATCCAATGAAGTTCTCAATATTGAGGAAATCACGCGCAGCAGTGTTTCTTTAGAAATTAATTACTTTACTGCGTGCTAATTTTGAAAAAAAAAAAAAAATTAACCCGAGAATAAAAACATTTCCTTTCAAGAAATCGGAACGCCAGACGTGCGTAGTATTCGCGATTCGATAATAATTAATATGACATTTTCAAATGATAGGACCGAAAACTCATTGATTTCGTCATGCGTGATTCGTCATTAGCATTGAATCTCAAATAGAGCGATATATATGTATTGTTCACACAAGATTAACCTTTCGTAGATTGACTTTCAAAAATGCTTAGTTGAACTGAGTGGGTCAGTGAGATCCGACGGGACTTTAAAATTAAACATCTTCGCGAAAAATCAATATCTTTCAATTTTGTTTTTTTGAATCAAGAGTTCATACGATTCTGCGTCGATAAAAAAACGAATTGAAAAAATCTTTAGTTTCGAAGATATAAGCGTTAAAAAAAAAAAAAAAAAACTAATTTTTACTAGAGACGCCGCCGATGCGCAATTTTTGAATGGGAGATTCATGTCAGTTCGCGGAAGGGCACGGCGTTAGCTTTAATACTGCAATTATCGGAGTTTAGACTAGCTCGCGCTACATCATAATGCGGGCTCTTCGAACTTTTATTTTGATCCAAATCGAGATTATGACATTTAATATAATTTCAAGGGAAGATCCTTGAGAAGACTTACGATCTTCATCAGTTTTTGTATCATATTAGAAAGCGATTTGAACAATTCTTGATGTCTTGTTCCTCTTCGGAATCGAACAAGCTATATCAAATTTCACGTATTCTTTCGACGAACAAATTACTGAGAAGCAACCTTTTTTTTTTCTGGTTTTATTTTCTTAAGACGACGTCAAGAAAACCAGTCAGCGTCGACCAACGTTTTGGGGTGTCTCTCTCTTTTGTGATAACAAATAACCGGTATGAGAAATTGCCCGACAAACTTAAGGAATGCCACAGTGTCAAATACATTAAGCGTGTGCCGATTAGTTTTGTTTCATTAATTATTGTTCGTACGTCACTGCATTTTTGTGTTTGTACGTGGCTCGCGTGGACAACGGAAAATTATTTATTGAAACGTCATGTGTGTAAGGCGCGTTTGTCCGCGGAATTTTTGTTTCGGAAATCAATCTATTCGACAATTCTCTCTAATTAAAATTTCAATAAATTATCAGTATTAATTAAATATATTAAGATTTCATTGACTATGTTCAGTCCTCTAATTAAATATATTCAGTATTTAAATTAAAACTTCAGTTTATCTTTTTTCAAAGATACGAACGCAGTTACGTTAAATCGCTAATATTATAAATCGAGTTTCAACTTGCATAAGACACAAGCAATTATCGAAGACTAAATAATTTAGATATGTATAAATATATTTTTCAAGTTCTATATAAAATGCTATAAAATATTAAAAATCATGCATATGTATATATACATATATGTTAAAGGCGACTTTATTTTTAAGTTTAATTAGATGAAAAAAAAACTCTTCTTAATCAATTACAGAAACTACTAATTATATAACGAAATGTCAGATTAAATTAATTATATATATATCTCTCTCTCTAATATGTGTGTATAATTAAAAATATTATTGTATAATCTCTTTTAACGAAAAATTCGATTTTGCCATGCACGTAAATCAGTAATTGTCTATCGTTTAACTATAAGTGCCTTAGATTGCGTTGCAGTAATAAATTATCATCAAAAAAAAAAAAAAAAGAAGAATCTATCGCAAATAGTGTGTGAGCGTTTAGAATATTATTTATCTTGGAAGGAAAAATAAAACTATCAAATCTCTTAGAGAAATTGTTAGCAATAAAAGCAACGTGTGTATGAGTCAGGCAATTAAGGATGCGAAAATTTATAGATATGTAAAATCGTTGTGATCATATCGTGATGATTATATAAAATTAAATAAAATTAAAAAAAAAAAGAAAAAGTCATAGCTGTGAATCGCAAAAAATGTAGCGTGATATTCGCGCAAGTTTCCTCAAAATCCTCACTGGCATTCCGGTAGTTTCTCGGGCAGCTGCATGACAACAATTTTTTACGCACGTACGTTTGAGTATTTTTCTCGCACGTGCTTGTAAAATACTCAAGTACAAAGAAGACAAAACAAAAAAAAAAAAAAAATAAGTTTGAATCCTAGAGTGTGTGTGCGCTCGTCTCATGCATTTCGCTTTTGCATAAAAATCGAACAAGATCAGATGCTCGTACACGTCAGGATTTCGGGTAGTTTCCCATCTCGGCGACAGCTTTGCGCACGTCCACGCGTAATACGCGCACAATCTTCTTAGACTATTCGGATGGTGTTTGCTTCTCATGAGAAAAACTATTGTCAGCATTAATCTTCTCGTACGTTCAAATCTCGTAATTTTTTTCTTTAAAAAACCTTTGACCTTGAAAAAAACAATCGTGGCTAACGTTACGACACCACAATATTTTGCTCCAGTGTCCAAGCTGCGGCGGAGAAAGCCGCAAAGCTGTACGTCCGAGAGCGTGAAAACTGTACGAAATTCTGCAACTTGCTCTATATGTATATAATATAACTCTGGCTTTTAGTTATAAAAAGAATGATGTGAAAAAGATGCGCATGACCTTCTAAAGCCTTATATTTTACAGCACTCTAGCATTCGTTAGAAATCTGCAGTGTGATCAGTAAAATGATGATGATGATGATGACGATACGATACTGCAAAGTACTGG
This sequence comes from Pseudomyrmex flavicornis, assembly GCA_014825475.1. Lineage (NCBI taxonomy): Eukaryota > Metazoa > Arthropoda > Insecta > Hymenoptera > Formicidae > Pseudomyrmex > Pseudomyrmex flavicornis. Next base: position 29,483 of record QVNW01001564.1, read on the forward strand.
AAATGTACGTCTCGTGAAGATGCTGCTGGAAGGACGAACGCAGATCAAAGGATCTCGCTCGAATACAGTTTTCGATACTGTATTCGATATTACATTGTTAAAAAAAAATAAAAAATAAAATCGCGCTTGAAATTAAGCTAAAACAAAATTGGACAAATTTTATTTGACTGGACGCATCGCGTGGACGTTAAACATTTTCAATGATAGCGTAATTATTTCCGCGGCGATCAATCGGCCGCTAATCTCGATTTGTTCGTGTCTCAACGTATAGACGCACGATAAAAATTTATCGTTGTTCACATCCAAGCGTGATGTGTACAACAGCACACGTTATACGTGTGATACCTTCCGAGTGGCACGGCACAAGACGCATTACGGTATTCGCCGCGGCGAAGAAAGCGCGCGCGTGTGTGTGTTCAGGCGTGTTCCCGAATGACAATGACAAATTTCAGCCGAGAAAGAAATCTTTGACCAATGTATTGGCCCGATCTCTTCTCGGTCGGATTTATTTTCACACTTCGGTGAAATATCTTCGAAATAAAAGTCACTTGAAAAAAAAAAAAATGATTTATTCAAAATAAATGATGAAAGTCAGTTTTTTAAAATTGAAGTCGGAAGAAAATAGAATCGAACGAAGCTCGTCAGTGTCACACGAGAAACATGTTATTTCTTGTTTCGGGGGATGTAATGCAGTTTAATCTCCCATTTGCTTAATTGTCTCCGTCTCACGGCGGAGTAAAAAAACATATAGCTTTTATTAAAAACAAAAAGTTACAAAGAACTTTCATTGAATGTACTTAAAACGAAATAACAGAACTTTTTTATTCCAATTTCTCTCACGATGTGTCGAATTGTGATAGATAGTGTAAACTTCGCGAAGATTAAAAAAAAAAAAAAAAAAAAATTATCAAAATGCAAATGCGAGATTAATCCGCGGAGACACGTGCGTCGCGCGCTGCCATACAGAATATAATATTCATGAATATGTTACATATATACACATGTACGAATATATGTATAATATTGAAACGGGGGTATTATATATATACGTATAATGTAATATACTTTGTAATATATATCATATACATCGCAGAGAGTGGGTATAATATATATATATATATATATATATATATATATATATATATATATATCTCAGAGTCGTAAACGACACAATCATAATAATAATAATAATAGATAATAACAATAATAATAAATGTAAATTCAAACGACAAAGGGATAATAATAGTATAATGATAATAATAATAATAGTAACAATAACAAAGTGTACGTAGCGAGGAAAAAACGGCAAAAAGGAAAAAATTGAAGAAGAAATAAATACGTAAGAAAAAAATGAGAAATTGCCTAAAACTCGGCCAGGGTGGCAGGACGTTCACGGTGAGCTCCTCGTCGGAATCCTGATGGGACCGTCCGCTCACGGTCCTGGTCATGCCGATCTGGCCTTCCCCGTCGGTCTTGTACCTTCACGGAAACAACAGGCCAGCCAAGCAACACGATCAACAGATTACATTCAGCACCAAACAGCCACGGGAGATACAAAAATACGTCCGCAATAATAGTTCTCTGTTTGCAGTCGTTCACTTTCTCTCTCTCATTCGTTTCTTTTCTTCCCTTTCTTTCATTCTCGCACGTGTCACACGCAGAATGTTACATGTGCACGCGCGCAAAAATATATTTATATTGCAGAAAACAATATTGTAAAAATAAATATCTTATATAAGTTTTTTACACAATCTTCGAAGAGTGGTTCTACATAGTTTTATACATATGTCCTTTTTTAATGTGTTTTTTTCAACCATCTTCTACTCCCACAATCGGGCTTTTGTGTGTGTGTGTGTGTGTGTGTGTGAATGTTTTAAATTTTTAGTTAATTATCGTTAAATGTCAATGGCAACCAGATTGTTTTTTTTTAATAGCGTGTTATTTAATAATTCTTTTACGAATAATTGCGCACGTGTTTTATACATAAGAATATTAGTAATCAATAAAAGTAATGTACAAAACTTTGATTCATTATGTACATCGTAAGTAGATACATCGAAAAATACATTCATTTGTAAGCTGGTCGCAGACAAATTTGAAATACAAAATTACAATACTTCGTCGTTGCAATTTGCGGACTTGCAACATATATACACGCGCCTATCTTTTAATTTGTTTGTTTATTGCTAGATAATAGATAACTGATTACAAAAACTAATTAAAACTAATATTTTCCTACCTTGAGAAGATCTTGCGAACCAGATGATCCTGAGCTTGGTCCAATTGCGGCTCATTCTTTCTTCTCTCGGCCAATTCTTTTTCTCGTCGAACATCGGCAACTTTTCGGAAGATGAGCTGCGCACAGAGAATCATCAACTTTTTTTAATACATGTGTACAATCAATTGTCAAAAAAAATAGCTTCAATTTTACATATATCTATTTTTATGTTACAATTATTTAAATGTACGCGTCCGAAAGATGGCTAGACATTTAAAATATTTGAAAGCTTTCAAGCAACTCTCTCTATTGAGGTAAAACATAATCTGATCGTTTCACAAAATGATACTCAACAGTCAGGCGTTTTCGCGCCAGCGCGAAAATCGCGTGAAAACAGCCGACCCTGTATTTCGGCTTTGACATATTATGCGTCATCTTAAATACGCTCCGTGCATCGTCCGTGGGTCGACCTCATCTCACTATCTCGTTTGAAAATTGCATAACTTGCGCAACGCGACTATTCCTTTTGAGCGAGATCGCATTTCCGCGAGTTCCGCGCGCTCTCTCCCTTCTTGCAACCTACGAATTTTATCCCTTCTCCCATCTCGACCTTGCGCATATCGAGTTATCGACCTCGCGAAATTGCCCGGAATTTCTTATCACACGAAGATTCTCGTGCGCAACAACAAACATGGAAAATGCACACAAACGGCAGTTTAGACGATGCACTTCGGCGGTACCACCGCCGAAGGTTAGTGGCGCAGGCGTGATGCGAAAAGTCGATAGGTGTCGTCGATAAGATGCTCGCCCGTCTCGCGCATAACCTGGTATAACCTCCAAATTTGCCGTTGAGTGCATCCGAACGCACGTCGATTATCGTCGTCCGTGCGGCGACGTGACGTGACGTGACGCGTGACGTTCGCGCAACGACGCGACGTGAGCACATCGACACGTGCCGGGAATCCGAAATAGGTGGTGCAAGATAGTGGGTCTTCCCTGCGGGTCCCCGATATCTACCGGGATAATTAGGTGGACGACGTGGAAGTATATGGACTGTCGGAACAGATTGCTCGTTCGCATAAAACGTACGTAAGACACGCATTGTTATCGTTGACATTGTAACACATTATCTTCATATTATCAGTGGCGTTAATCTATTTTCATATTATCAGTAGCGTGAAACAGCTACTTTTGACATTAAAAAGAATCTTGGTTTGGGCAATTATTTTAGATGGGTCATGGGTCCAGCCGTTCATCCTCATCAACGAATATCCTCTCCTTGGAGGAGCTGGCACTTGTGGAGAATATCTTTAAGTCGATGTCCCGCAGTTCAGGTTCCATCAAACGAGAAGATATATTCAAACACTGGTCGACACATCTGGACGAGGTGTTGCTGCAGTTTGTGATACGATTTCTCTGTCATGACCCGGGCAAGAAGGTCTCGACTATCAATGGCGAGAACTTCGGTCGGCTTTACGCCTTTGCCGTACGTGGCAGTGCCGAGGAACGCACCAGTCTAATTTTTGATGGTTTTTCAGAAGAGGAAAAGAAGTACGAAATGCCCACCGCTACGTTCCTTCAGTACATTCAAGCAACGATTAACTCCTACTTGCGACTGCAGAAGAATTCCAGCAACGCCCATTACCTCACCTGGAGCAGTATTGGCTGCACTGTCAACACCAGGCGTATACAGGTCCGTTCTCACAGTCTGTGCGAGGATCTGATTAAATACGGGGACGTGTTAACCGTCGATCAAGTTGAGACCTGGTTTGTGACCACTACCACATTCAAGAATATTCAGTCGCACGTCTTCCAATACCTCTTTCTGATCTCGCAGAAGAAGGTCAGCGATAAGAACCCAGCCATGCGGATAAACGATTTGAATCTTCTGCCATTGTGCAAAGGTTTAGAGAATATACCGCACTTTCCGAGTATATTAGGCTTAGGAGACGTTTTGTTTCTGAATCTGAGTCTGCCGCATGAGCTGCGGAATGAGTGGCGATTTCTGTTTTCGAGTCAGGTGCACGGCGAGTCCTTCTCCACTATGCTGGGCAGAATTGTGATGCAAGGTGCCACGATTATTATACTACAGGACATGGACGATCACGTGTTCGGCGGTTTCGCCTCCGACAGCTGGAAGCTGGGACCGAACTTCATAGGAAATCAAACGTCGTTTCTGTTCAAACTCGAGCCGGATATACTAACGTTCTCGGCGACGAATTACAACAACCACTATCAATATCTCAATCTCCATCAACAAACGATGCCTAACGGTCTGCTTATGGGCGGGCAGTTGAATTATCCCGGCCTCTGGTTGGATTGCGAATACGGTACCGGCAAATCGAGCTTGTCGTGCACGACATTTCAAAATTACATACGCCTTAGCGGCAAGGAGAACTTTAGAATCAAACACTGCGAGGTCTGGGGAGTCGGTCCGGTCCCGGACGTGGAGGAGAACGTGCGCGAAACGAAATCCGTGCTGAATCAAGACGCAACGGCGAAGGCAATGCTGGAGATGTCCGGTCGTAAGTTGTACAGCAAGGAGATTGGCGAAGATCAAGAGTAATTGTGATATATGAAATCTAAGAGATTTTTATGGAAGCTCACAGAGTCAACGACGACGACGACGACGACGAGACGAAGATGATGCTGACTGTCCGATTGTAAATCGCAGCAGCGAGAGTCTTCGCGAGGAGGTCAAGAATAATTGTGATATACGAAATATTGAGATTTTTATGGGAACTCACAGAAGCAGAGTGAGAAAACTATGTTGCACAGATATTTACAGATATTTAAGATTTGATCGATCAGTTTGCGGAATGGAGAAAAAATTCTATGTAAAATCCGTTAACGATTCTATTAATTGTATAAAATGATTATATATGTGTGTGCGGTATCAGTTGTGAAGAAAAAAATCCCTTCGTTTTACACGCGAATATATCTAACGTGGTTGAAGTGAAATCTGCGTGATGACGCCGCGAGAGGCAATCAAAAAAAAAAAAAAACAATCCGTGAATGAAAACGAAGTACCTATATGTTACAAGATGTCTGAGATTTTTTGAATGAAGTTTCGTCTGTCCGAAATGATACATGGTTCCTTAATACAAATTTTTACGAACTTGCGTGAGGCTATTTATTTGTAATTGTTTACGTACGTATATATTGTATTAGGACTTTTGTCCCTTTTTTATAACGGCCTGACATTTTTTGACTTGCGATTAGTTTTCCGAGTCACTCGATTATTATTATATTTACATACAATTTCATTATATATTTCATTAAATGTCCAAATGAATTCTATGATATTAAAGGATATATATATATATATATATATCATCGTTGTCAATCGTTGCGTGGCCTGAATGCCTATTACCTAGTGCCTGACGAGTCGTTATAATTGTTAATTTATTGTTCTCTGCGTATGTTGAATCACTCGTATAAAACGAATAACCGTTGCCATTGAATTACTCTTGTTAACTAAGAGACTGTATACTCGTGTCATTGTGTATAATGAAGAAAAAACCAAAGAAAGAAATTATATTGTGCAAACACACGCCGATCGTTTGCGACTACAAATGTCAAAACGCATCGCGCTATTGTAAGATCTATGAAAAGTTCAATAAACAATCAAAATCTACGTGTCTTCGTATCTTCCTTTGCTGTGTGCAATCATCACACACAGTCCTCGCGCAAATACGTTCGAAGAGAAAAATAAAATTCGAAGAGAACTCACCCGGTGGCTCAAGTTGTAAGTCAATATCAGGTTTCTGGCGAAGGAGTTCGCGAACGCCTGGTAAAAGTCCAATACCTCCAGCAGCCGGTCCCGTTTGATGGTATGCAAATCGCAATAAGTGAGCGCCCTGACATTCGCCGCGCTCTGACCGATCGATGGATTCGTCCAGAAGCTGTCGCCGAAAACGTCACCCTTTCCCAAAATCGCCACCACTTCGTCATCTTGTATAACCTCGAGGCTGCCGGTCACAATGAAGCACAGTGAGTCGATCGACTCACCCGTGTGATATAGCAAGTCGCCGGGTGCGCTGTGCGACATCGTGAAGTGCATCGCCAAGGCGCGCAGACATCCATCGGACGCTAATCTGAAACAACATAAATAAATACCGAATAGGGTTTTTTAAAAAGAGAAAAGAGCAAGAAAAAGATAGAGTATCAGATTGTTATTGAAACTCTGATGAAGTGAACTGAAATGTTCACGAAACGTCGGTATGAAAATGACACGCGGTTGGGAACCAAATTCGAAAATCCACTTTGAATATTAATAATAAAAAGATGGATCTTGAACGAAATTCCTTCGTCTAATCTGATACAGATTATATGTATAAGTCACGTAACTTTCGTGACAAAAAGAAAGATGATGGAGAGAAAAAAAGGGAGAGAGAGAAAGAGAATTCACCTAAAGGCAGGATGTTCGTTGAAGACCTTCCGGTTGAGATGTACGCAGATATCGGCCTTCATATCTTTCGGGCAGTAGTTGAGAACTTTATCCGTGTCCAAGCCTTTGGTCATCGCCCACGTGCTAACGACGTAATCCATCACGCGCTCGCTAAGAGCTTTTGGTACCTCATGGAGTTTCATGAATTCTCTCACGTTGTTCAACATGTCGTGGTACTTGGCGGTGGCGGAAGTCATTTGTTGGATGATTGTGGTGACATGACCGAAGATCGTGGCGTACAATAGGGCTGGTCGAGCGAAAGAGAGAGAGAGAGAGAGAAAGAAAGAAAAAAAGAAACAACGAGTTTAGATTTTTATTTCGCGCAATTTGCACACTTTCGATTTAGCTTTACATCACGAATACAGTCGTTACTATGTTTTCTATACGCGCAATTAATTCTTTCGGCCAAGAATAACGAGTAGCACGGTAGTATTCTTCGTACCAGCAATGATCATCATGCAGATGGTGAAAATCTTCTCGTTGTCAGTCTCGGCCGCAACATTCCCAAAACCCACGGAGGTCATGCAAGTCATTGTGAAGTAAAGAGCAGTGACATACATCGTGCGGCGTGACGGGCCAGCTACTAGTTCAGGTGCGGTGCTGGCATTGGTCCACAAGTAGCTGTACGGTGACTGGGTAACATTGGCCAACTTCCACAACCACGAATACTGTACTCCATTGTCGGCATCCGATCTCCCTATCGAATACCTTTAACGTAAGGAGACCTTCTTACGAGGCTGCACTAGAGCCGAGTGAGTAGGAGACTGATATGAGAGAGATATTTATGTACATTTGGATGCAGGGAGGAGAGGGGGAGTTCCGTGCTGTTTCTTTTCGAGCAACAACCAAAAGGGCAATTGATGTTGCTTATAATAACAAAAAGCGCTTTAAAACTTTTACTTGAACTGTTATTTCTTTAGTTTATTTGCGATGTAATATTTCTTTCATGATAAAAGACAGTAGCGTAGTGTTATACTTGAAATTTTTCCGATGCGTGACATTAAACTGAATAGGTGAAATATAAAAAAGTCAGATTTTGAGGTCACGGTCGTGCAGTGACCCGAAGCATCATATCTCATGTGGCACAACAAGAGTCATGATAATATTATGTGTGTGTGTGTGTGTGTGTGTGTGTATGTGTGTAACAACATGTGTAATGTTGTATTGTAACACGATCGTGTTATCGCATCCCGGGTCGGGGGAGACAGCATGTGTGTGTTACCTTTGAATAATAACGTGTACGGTACGCAGGGTAAAATCACCTTAATATGACGTACCAGATACAGGCGAGCCAGTGAGCAACCAACATGTAGAAACAGAGCAGAAGAATGAGCATTGCGGCACCGTATTCCAGGTACCGATCTAGCTTGCGCACGACTCTGCCGAGTCGCAGCAGCCGCACTACCTTGAGGGCCGAGAACAGGCTACCTATTCCGTCCTCGTCGTGGTCGAAGGCGTTAAACACGTCATACGGCAGACAGCTCAGTAGATCTATGAGGAACCAAGATTTCAGATAGTTCATTCTGATTACCTGAAAGAATCCGAAATTTGTTTGCGTCATGAGAATAATAACAGCTATCACGGGCTATATGTCTACGTTCAATATTTGCTATAAATAATATTTTTTGTTATTAAAAAAAAAAAATAAAATAAAATAAACTGAAGAGTCACCTTCGGATCAGACACCACCTCGCCACCGGGACCGACGAACGTTGTGTGAAAATTTAGGACGATGTCGATGAAGAATATCACGTCGACGATACTGTCGACAACCAGCAAGGAAACGTCCTCGCTGGTTTTGTTTTTGAACGCGACGTTGTACGGCACCATGATAGCTGTGTAAAAGGTCAAACACAAAATAATCCAGTCCCAGATTGCCTTAAACGCGCAGTAATGCAGCAGAATGTGCGGTGGTGTTTTCGGCGCTTCTTGTCTGTATTGCGGCATAACATCGCCGCTTAAAGACATTATCTAAAAGAGAAATGCATAATATACTAAGACTTCGATCAAGTTTTGTGGTACACATGGTCACTGCCAAAAAACAAAAAAAAAATAGTTTACACATAATGCAACACTTTGTAGGTTTTAGTATTACTTGTATAATTGTTTTTTAAATACATTTTTCGTGCAGTTGAAGTATTGTTATATTTTTCGTGCTCCAGAAAAAATAAAAATTAATGTTAAATTAATAAATTAATACCAACTCGAAAAAATAAATTAATGTCAGAAAAATATTATTTTCACCGCTTCTATTATCGATTGCTTATCCATCGCACATATACCTGATCTATCATTTATCTGATATCTTTTTTCTTTATGCTCCCCGAGTTCGGCTCCATTAGTTTCTCACGCTCCAAAGAACGTTCGAATATATAAAGCTCTATGATGTTGATTCTCGAGCACATCTGAATGAAAGAAGATTCATGCAGATGTGCTTTCATTTCAGCTTTTCATTTCCTCTGACGAATACTGCCAATATGCGAAGATACGGTCTTCGTAAATCGATTTCATCGATTTTTACAATTAATTCTATATCGATTTTACGAAACTCGACTGCGGACTATATGTCATTGTTTATTATTTATATTTGATTTTTTTGTTTTTTTATTAATTTTATAATCCACAGAGTTGCGCGTGTAAATCTCACAAGGGAATATCTCTGGCGAGATATACATTTCGAAATGTGAGCTGCTAATTCATACACAGCAAAATGATAATGTGCGTATTTCAAATTTATAAATGTATATACGTATACAAACAAAGTACGTAGAGCTTTTTTAAAAAATCTTAAAGTGATCCTTACATGACCCAAGTGCGATTGTTTGGTGGCGACCGGAGCGGCCGTGTCCTTCAGTGCCGGCAAATGGGAGCTGAATTGAGAGACCAGAACCGATCGCGATCTGGTGACCGATCTGGCGAGTTTGGCGAATTTGGAAAGCCCGCCTTTGCTGTCGTCCGTCTCGATGGGCTGTTTTAGGGCGGTGATGTCTCGAAACGTCAGCAGGAACAGGACCACGAGGTCTCGTTCGTTTTTTATGGGCGCTATTTGCAGGAGCAGCCATAGCGGTGTCTCTGCGCATTGTAAAAAAAAAAAAAAAAAAAAAAAAAAAACGTCTTGCTTTTACAAGAGAGAAACATTTTGTCTGATCGCGCTACTTAATTACACTACCTTATTCGTTATATTACTTTCAAGCACGACAATCGAAGAAAGTTAGTGCAGGTCTCAAATTGTTATTGCTAGCTTGAGAATCAGTCACTTCGACTAAAAAAAAAAAAAAACGTTTGTTTCTCTTACCGTATAGTTTCGAAACAATCTGTCATGCTGTACGGCAGAGATTAGCGTGGAATAAAACGTTACGCACATCGAATAATGCATATCGCAAAAGATCGATGCAAGATTACACAACAATAAGAAAAACAGCTTTTGTGTGGAAGTAAGTGTACAAAAAAAAAAAAAATAAAATAAAATAAAATAAAATAAAATTCAATTAAAAAAAAAAAAGAGAAAAAGTGTAAGCCGTCGAGCTATTTTATGCGAAGCATGCGATAATGCTAAGAAATAAAAAGAAGAATTTAATTAAAGCACACGAGATAAAATGAATAGTTGTATATTACGTGTGTGATGAGCGCAAATATTAAGATACGGAGATATCGACAGATAACACGAAAGAATCAAGAGGAATGCGAAACAAAAAAAAATTATATTTTCGACGAGATATCGAATTAATAAAGCGCGTTTTTTTTTGTGCAATTAAAAAAAAACCCAGCGATATGTTTCACAATTCGCTTTTTTTTTTTTTTTATCACGGAAGGGATGTTGACGAAAGAATATATTGAAATTTGAACGCGAAACTTCTCGGAAGTAAAAAGCTCAGGAAAGTTTAAGCGTCGCATAAGCAATATTTTATAATATTTTCGTTCTCTATCTACTATACACAGATGATAGATTTATATCAATAACTGGCTTAATCAAGCAACCTTGTAAGCCCGTCGAGCGACGGTGACATACGAGCTACGTAGGGGAAAAGCATCGACAATGGAGAGCGCATCGCCGTCTATGGAAATATTGACGTGTTTTTAGAGAGGAATCCAAAAAGTGTCGAGTCATCGCCGTGAAAGCACAGACTATAGACACGGTTTCAAATCAGTATATAGATTTCAAAACAACAAAGAAATTCCGGTTCACTCCAGGATAATTGTGACACTTACAAGTATGTACTCAAGTATATTGTACATATGTAAACAAACAAACTTAAAAATAATTTCCGGTGTCTTTTAAGAGTGACGTATCTATTTATTTAACGTTTCTTCTTCGGAGAGGTAAATATATTTATTTTGTTAATTGCCAATTACATCATCCGTTACACATATTGCGGTGTCACATTTGGCGCAAAGTACCAAAATTGCCTTGATTGTTCTGATATTAAAAATAATTATTTAAACGTTTATGTGTGGATGCAAATTTATGGGTATATACGCTTACGGATGCGTAATTACGTAATAGTACGCCGTTTATCGAGCCGGCGTTTAGTTTAATGATTAGTGCGTGTGCCATTACGGAGAGAGAGCGCGTTACACATTACTGATTACAAATGAAACAGTATATCAGGAAATATGATTTACGTTTATGAGAGAGAGAGAGAGA